>JAUUDW010192047.1:0-11080 GCA_032361385.1 Panulirus guttatus | reverse complement strand
ATATCGATTAGAAGGGCAAGAAAAACGAAAGTATTTAGTGCTGTTGATCATGGTGCAGTGCCTTAAGGGGATTGCATAGTCCAGTGGGTATAGGACGAGTTGGCATTTGATCCTGACCGAGCGTCTAACGATGCTTGTAAACATGTTATCCCTGATGGGGTGAAGACTAAGGTGTTATCGTAGTGATGGTGTTATCAGTTAAGGCTCCGTTTCCGCTGGGCGTCAGAAGAAGAAATTTAGTAGCTCAGGTGATGAGATCATCTGTTCATATTGTAGTGTCTCATATGGTTGGCGACTTGCGATGCCTGGGGTCATCATCAATGGCAACGTGGCTCACTCTTGCTGATAGGCTTTTATACATTTTATGTGTATCTGTTTACTTAGAGGATCTGAGCGTTGGGTGAAGGTATTGGAGGCTTCAGTAGGAAAAGCTGACAATTGTTTGGTAACTCTGGAACTTGGAGTTGGCCTTAACTTTGTTGACAGAGACACCTTAACACAGGGGATGGAGTTGAGGAATGACCGTATTCTGCCACATGGGTCATTTTTTTTCTCTTCCTCAAGCAACACCAGTGATCGTGTTGACTGTGGCTGTCAGTCTGTGGGTTACTGATGATCCAAGCTAGGCTGCTGTGAGTGAGTGCTGCGCCCAGTGGTGATCAGGGGTGTTTGTTTGTCTTTATTACGGAACATCTTTATTTTCGTTGTAGACAGAATATAGATTTCTTTGAGCACGACAGGACGACCCCTTGGGGACGTGACCCTTAATTAAGGAGCATGTTATCATACACGAGGGCCATACTGTTGGGATTTTAGGGTAAGGGCTGAATAGAAAGACTAGAATTATTTTTCATAATTTATGACACTACAGATTCTCCCTTTTGTACTGTCATGTTTGTTGTACCTAATTATATTGTAGCCTAGGAATGCATAATTAAGATTATTAGTGTGATTTAGTTTCTCTTTATGCTAGGTGGCTGTAAAATACTCCTTAGATAAAGCTGGAGATGGCGACAATGTGGCTGTTAGTAACTGGGTGAACTACAGAACCCAGCAACTAGCGGTTTGCCTCAAGAACTGGCCATCGGCCACCGAAGCAGTCGACACCTGGATTCGAACCGTTGATGCTTCATTCTCAACCCCCGTAAGGACAATGATATTAAAATTCTTTTCAGATTCTCTCGCCGGATCCTCACATCTCTTTTCTGGTATATTCCAACCTGACATTAGAAATATAACGCTATTAAAAGAAACTGAATTGAGTTGTATCTACACACACACACACACACACACATACGTACAGTTTACTTAGTTTTACTTTTCGTGAATGCTTTAAACTATCTTTGGCTCAGCAGATAGCCTAATGCAAATTACACACGTAATTGCAAAGATAATAAGGGATACTCTTCCCTGTGGAGATAACTTTCAGTGTTCAGGTGAATGAAACATTGGTTTCGAAGCGCTTCGATGGCTAGCTCTGCTCGTGCCTCAGGTTGGCGAATTGGACTCATTCTTCTTCGGCTCTCCACACTCGCAGGACTGTCGGTGGTTGGTTGGGACTCAGGAGTTGTTTTTGTCTTTCCAGTGTCCCGGGACTGGAGGAATAGACGGTTATGGTGCGTCTTTGATAACTTTTATTTTTTTTTTCTTGTAAGTGTTGCCGTAAGTTGGATCTATCATAGCTTATGTAGCTTCAAATAGAAAATCAAATGGTCATATATTGTCAGTTCCTAGTTGCTGCTTTCTCTCTCTCTCTCTCTCTCTCTCAGGCTTTTGCCTTCCGTTTGAGCGTGTTTATGATATTAAGTAATGAACGTGCAGAAGTCTGAATAATTTGCGATTTAAATTTGAATTATATCTTGTACACCATTGTCCTGTATTTTTGCAATTTTTCCGTGGCACATTGTCTGTATTTTTGCAATTTTTCCTTAGCACAGAGTCCTACCCCTCTGTTGACTTTCGGTGGTTCAAAGTAATCTTATAGCTTAGAGCAGGGATTACTTTAAGTAAACTGTTATGATTTGTCCTGGATGAAAATATATCGCCCCGAAGTAATGTAAAATGTCAGTTCTATCTAATGTAGTCGTTTGGTGTGTAAATCGGGTCGATTTACATCGACGCTGCTTAAAGGATCTTTTCTCTTTGCCTTCATTTTGGTCTAGCTATCGCTTCATGGGTTTGATTTTCCGCGGAAGTGGTGTTTTGGATTTACATATTCTTACTTGTGGGCTGCCTACGCGGCATCAAAATTGTATAAGAGCATAATTAACAATACCCCCGACACTTGAGGCGAGTCCAAATGTTTGTCGAAAAATCGAATGAAACTTAACGCGATATGGCTAGGCTTCTTACAACTACTGTAAGAGTTTAATATGAAGTAATGGTTCATTTAACGTTTATGGGTATCGATTGATAAGGTCATTCAGCCTAGTTTCGTCTCATACATGAAACAAAACTTTCATAGTGTTAACGAATTTCTGATTAACGTCATTGATTTAGGTAACATATTACTGTACAAGCAAGATTTTTATTTCGTATAGACACTTTTGGAATGAAATTGTTAGCAAAGCTTTAGGACGAAGCTTGCTGTCTTGAGGGTAAAGGGGAGGTACATGATCATACAGCTGCATAAGGATAGCGACCATTGTATTCCTCCCTGGACCATGGCTTGCCGATATTTGTGCTAATTCCACCTGCTGGAATCCCCATCGTAACTGCATATGTTGTATGGCACGTCGTAGAATATTGTTGAAATGGGATAGACCCTGAAATGCTGCTGGGTCATGCAATCGTTACATTTTTTATATACGTAGTGTAGATCGGGTATAAAGCACTAGTTACCCTCAAGCAGAGGGATTCGACCATTTTAAGACGGGTACTTCAATTTCTTAAAGGTTCGTAAACACTTTCCTTTGTCTTTTTCAGTTTCATGATTCTCTCTCGATTTCAGTTAGGGCCCGGCCTTTGTGTGGACCTTGTCCGTGGCTGGAGCCTTTAACGTAATAAAAGAATACCATTTTGATTCCTTTTCACTTTGATGGAAGAGATCCAGCCATTAATTATAAATTCTGTCGCCAGGCGGTGATGTTGGACGTGGTGTGTGGGTGGCGCCCCCTGTGTCTCCTGCTCGTCTTCGTCGTCATTTATCCCAGCCGAGGTATGACGGCCTCGCTGAGGAACTGTAGGTCATTTTGGAAATATAAAAAAAGGCCTTTGCAGAGCCCTAGATTCAGTGTCCAGGTCGTATCTGGTGCTAGATTTTGTGTGCTGGTTAGTAGTGGATATTACTGTGAAAATCGTGGTTCTTAATTATTTTGAGCTTAGTACTGAGGGAATAGTTTACCTGTTTGTTAGTTACCGTCGCTAGGCATCTTTTTTTTTTAATATTTGCAACTTATTTTTCGAATGTAACTTTTTTATATTCCAAAATGTTCAAAGTGCGCGTTTGGCAATGAAGTCGAGCCATGTCTTGCAGGGTTCGAGTTTGGGAAAGACTTCGCACTGGAGAGCTGTTGTTACGGCGACAGCGTGGTGGAACACGGGCACGTGGCCGTCAACCTCCCCTCCTGCTGCCGGAGGCAAGTCTGCTACGACGGACGGCTCGTGAACCAGGACGTTTTCCACGCTGGTGACCAGCACTGTAAGCAATGTTGTCTCTTTATATATGAACCTCCCAAGCTTTTGGTAACTGCTGTAGTCACTGGTATGGCATAATGTAGAAGGGGGTCGGGTATAGGACTATGCAGGCTTGGATATCTACTGCAGGAGGAAGTAACTGAACTTTGTGGTTACAAGTCTCCAGTTGCATTGTAATAGTTTTGAGCCGAAGATCCGACTAGGGTTTTAGTAATTTATATGGATAGTTGTTCAGTATATCTCTCCTCTTGGTAAATTAAAGCTAAAACTTCAATTTCCCAGTGACGGAAACGAATGTCCGTGTTTGTATTGGTGGTGCATATTGAGTACTCCCAGACTCGACCGGGGTCAGGAAGTTGAGGGGTTCCAGTAACTTTCTCCCTCCCACGTGCAGCCAGTAAGTCGCCCTCTCCCCCCTCTTAGGCTGCGAGTTCGACGGTCTCTTGTATGAAGATGGAACGCAGTTGGCCGCCCACTGTATAGCGCTCGAGTGTAAAAGAGGACGCTGGACTGTGCCAGAGCCGATAGACGACTGCTGTAAGAATTTTCTTTAAACCGAATTGAACGTTTTCTGTTACCGTTTAAGTTTTTATATAGCATATTTTACTATTTCTGTGGATATTAAAAATTTCGTAGATGTATTTACGTAATCTTCGACCTGTGGCAAATATATAATTTCGAGAAAAGAGTTAAACTTCCATATCGTTTGTTTTAACTCTAGCTTCGGACCCATTAAGAACCTTTGCTCTCTACACCCCTTTAGGCAAGCACTGCAAACTGTACAACGATCCGCACATCACTACGTTTGACGGCTTCTACTACGACTGGCACGGCACTTGCAACTACAGCGTGGCCCAGAGTGGCTTCGGGGCCGACCCCGACGTGGGGGTCTTCAGCGACTTCGTGTCGTGCAACGGCGACGCCTCCTGCCTCGGCCACACCACCTTCAGGGACAACCCCCACACAGTGATCTCCATGACGAGTGATCACGTCCACCTCGTAAGTTCGGATTTCTGTTCTGTAGTTTACTTTACTTTACCGACAGGGGATCGTTGTCAATTATCAAAGCACTGCTTTGAATTGATCATCTGTAGTGGATGGCAAATGGTCATAAATTGCGTGTTGTGAGGACTGCATTGGAAAACTATTTTTGATTTCTGTCGTAAGAATTAAGATGTCTAGCAGAAAGTACAACTAGAGTAAGATTCTGGTAAGACTTGATTGCAAAATGAAGACTTTAAGAGATCGGAATGTGTATCCCATTTTTGTAGTTTACGTACAAGAAAATGTCTTGGTTTACCGCAGCTAAATGTGAACGGAGACGACTTCGTAGTCCCTCATGGCGGAGTCCACGCTGTACGCTCTTCGCACGGCCGCCACCCCGTGCTGGCCTGGCAGGAGGGCAACTGCGTCTTCCTGCTGGGATCCTCCAAGCTGGTCGTGAGTAGCGCCACCGCTCTTTGTCTTCGTGGGGAGCCTCTTCCTCAACATTGCCTCTACATTCAACGTTCACTCCTGCTGAAGTGTATTGTTACTCTAAACCACTGATTAATCTTAAAGATGGAGACACTACGATGCCACTTGAAAGGACGATGACATGACGTTTTGAAATGACGACAGAGGGTCACTTCACAGGCCAGAGAGTCATACCATAGGATCGTATCCTCGCGCTAAAAAGCGTACCAACTATGTTTCGTGCAGTAGTTTCGCGAATTTTTATAATTATAACTGGAGACCTGACTTTTGCATATTGTTGCTAAAGATTTTACTTTATTTTTATGAACTGAAAATTAAGTTCTAGGTTCATTGTGTGGGCAATATTCAACGAGGCGTCCCTAAAACAAGTTCCCAGTCTTTGAGACAACTTTTGTTGTGGCCGCCTCCCTTGAGGAAGCTCCAGAAGAAAACGGGCGTCAGAGAGATGATAAATAGCGTTGGTAAAAAGTGGAACATTTCATGAAATTCCTTTCCCGTTTCTCCTGCAGCTGCAGCACTGCCGGCACCGGTTAGACGTGTGGGCCTACCCAAGCCACACCAACAACCTCTACGGCCTGTGTGGTTACCTGAACTCGTACATACACGATGATTTCACTGACCGTCGAGGGGCGGTCCACACCCCCCACCAAAGACCTCGGGCCTTCCCGGAGTCCTGGAGGGTGAGTTGCTGGCACACGGCTAGTTCAATTAGGCGCTTTACTCGTTGTGATTGGACGAGATGATTGTAATTCTCTTAGGCCAGCAGTGTCGTTAAGCATTCTATTTCTGCACGTTAGGGAAATCTCGCTGTTTTTGTTTAGTTGTCATGGTTAGATAATGAACCTTTATAGTAGTTAAGAGATTGACAGTGTAATGGATTTGGTCGATTACCGTCCATTGTCATTTATTGCTTGAACTGAAAGTTGAGTCCCATTTGTTTAATCGAATTTTTGTATGTCCTGTTGAGTGAAAAGCTAACTCTGGACAACCGGGTAACTGGTTAGTATTTTTTCAAGAAGCATAAATTTCAAAGTATCCAAATTTTTAGAAGTTATGAAAATGAAGTTCTTAGTTAATCGGATTTTGTGCTAACCTGATATACAAAATGTCTGAACTCTAAATGTACAGTTACCGTGAATTGTGAATGACAATGGCTTGTTTACTCGCAGACCAGGGAACAGAGCGACCATCGATGTAACCTCCCGTGCCTCCACTGCTACGAAGAGACTACGGTGAGTTCATCTCTAAACAGATGCATCTGTTTGTCAGTCTGGTATTAAAGGCTTTAAATAATTGCAGTGTATGTGGCGAGTGCTGAGTGAAGGGCACATAGCAGGGAGTTAGGCAGTGGCGAACACTGAGGACAGTGGTTAAACATGGACTCAGGAGTATGACGGGTAGACCTGTTAATTCAGTGTCTCGTGCATACGTAATGTGATAGGTTTCTTACTAGAGACCTTAACGCCTGATTTTAGGGCACAAAATAGTTGTACACTCGGGTTCATAGTCCTGAATGTCTTGCTGTTTACGGTGATCAAAGTTGGGCAATATTTTGTCTTTAATACTGTGAAAACATTAGTGCATTATTTTAAATGACTTTCAGTGCCTGACATTGGTTCCTGCAACTCGGGACAACGGTTGTTTCTTCCAACATTTTTGCTTCGTCTAAAGTAAAACAATTTAAGTTATTTGGCTGAAGCCAGAGGCTCCATCATGAAGTTGGGCAACGCCCCCTTCATTTCTAAGCTCGTCACTGAAGTAATGAAGTTTAAACTTGTGCACAGCAAAACTGTGCTGTTGGTCTTTGTTATTGCCTGACGGTCAAGGCGGTCAGCAGATAATTTTTTTTCGGTTTTAAAGGAACTATTGTAGAGTACCATATTCAGTGATACAGGTGGTGGTCAGACTACGCCCATCATCCTCTTGAGGAGGAATGAATGATCTTGATTTTATGAATATAGCCAATAGCGTTCCTTGCTTTCAAACCGCGCTAGTTTTAAGAGATTAGCACAATTGTTACCAAAGATTTGACTCTAAGATCGCAATTATCGAACGAAACTACAATCATCGCAATTATCGAACGAAACTACAACCATTTTGTCTTGTAACTTTTGGCAGATCTCCTCAACCCTTTTGCCTTCGAGAATTGTGTGAAGGTTGGCAACGATTAAGGGTTTCGGTGTATGTTAAAATGCCATCGCAGTTGAAAGAAAAATATAGCCCACTAGCTTGAAAATATTATTTGTTCAAGCTCTGAACTTTTCGATCACACGAGTGACACTTTGGTTACGTGATAACTTCGACCTCTCCCCTGTGTCTAAGACTAAACCATTATGCTCACGGTTATAGCCTCGTGGTTAGTGAGGGTAATACCACAGTGAGGTGAGCCCTTATAGTGGCGCGGGAAGCAGAGCTTATAAAGAGAGGATGACTTAATGTAAGGGGGTGTCTATTTTTGGATGTAGGCTACTGACGCTTAATAACTTCATAGTTATTATTCCTTAATGGTGCTGCTACTATTACTACTTCATGGTGCCGTCATCACTACTACTTGCTCAGTAGCGAGACAGTCCGAAATAAGTAAAAAAAAGTTGAGACGAAGTGTAGTGGTTGAGTGGATAGGGTTGGCATCATTAGTGTTAAGGTCTTGTAAGACGATGACAACGAGAGGTTAGACAATAGGAGAGAGCCTGAGGGACTCTGTTGACACGAGATGCCACGAGTTAACGTGGACTACAGTAGTATAACCTCGAGGAAGTTAATCATTACGAAACTCAAACTGAAAACCTAAAGGAAGTAAGCACACAAAACTTGCAGTCTTCGCCATGGTAAACTCTTTAAAGGTACGTCACAAAATAGACCATAGTCCTTGAGGGTGACTAGTTGTCTTAACATGGACATTATATTTCGAACGAGTTGCTGGTGATCTAAAACTAGAAATAGTCATTTGTTCATAGACTTGAGGTTACATAAGCGAGTGTTATAAGGCTGTAGTGAAAACAACGGTTTCCCTTTTGAAGGGAAGAGCTGAACTAAAGAACGTTTCGTAATTTTTTTAAAGTACTCGAGAAAGGTCTCGAGCACTTTTCCTTAGCTAACTGAGGCACATGTGCTATTTGGACTAGATGCTCTTTCTCCCCCGTAACTTTGAGAGGACAGACCTTGAACAATGAAAACAAGAGTTCCTAGACTTGGTGGGGACAGGGCATAGTAGATACGGAATGATCCTACGTGAACCCAAGCAGTGGCCCTTGTCTACCAATTACTACTTTATTACCATTGATTTTATACCACTTACTACCTGCACTTCTCGTTACTACTTCAGCCATTTGCTGTTGACATGCTGTCTTTTTGCATCCTTCTACAGGAGGACCCATGCAGGGCCAGCCCGAGCGAGAGGGCATTGTACAGTCGCAGGTGTCGCAAGTTGCTGCACCCCATCATCGGCAGACACACCCAGCTGCTGTATTATGTCAGTAAGTGCTGGTGGGGAGCTCAGGTTGGGGATGGGTTAAACCCATGACGGAATGGTACAGAAATCCACCGTGGACGGAATAGGTAGGTATGGGATAGGCTAGGGATGAGATAGGGGAGGGACAGTGATGAACAGGACTGTAGATTAGTCATTGGTGGGAAGGAATCTTAGTTCAGTATTCGGAATAATTAGAAATGTTAGTATCAAGGTATGATAGGTCGCTGATCAAAATGGATTCGCTATTTGCAGGAACAACGGGATTTGATTGCTCTGTCGGGAAGAAAAGGTAAACCCAAGAGGACCTTTGAATTCTGGAAGACTTTGGAGGGATTTGAGTGACCTGGATGCCTTTGAAAGTGTTAAATCATTATGAATATAGCCAGCTCGAGAAAGCCTAAAATACCATCCCTTGGTAATGGACCATCTTGATAATGCATGTGCTTCTGAACCCACAGTAAACTGCGCCTTTGATGTGTGTATGATGCGGCAAGATGGGGCGTCTGATGAGGATGTGGAAGAGTGGCTCTTGCAGATGCAGATTCTCCTCCAGCAGCAAAAGATTATCCTTGCCAGGACACACGGTCAGTAGGGCCTTCCAGCCATCTTTGCCTTGTACCCCTTCCTTCCTTCCTTCCTTCTCTCTACTAACACCAACCACTGTTTAAGTCGAGAGTCCTTCCTTCCCTCCCTCCCTCTACTAACATCACCACTGTTTAAGTCGAGAGTACTTTATTCATTTAGATGACTGAAGATGTGCACTTGGAATCTGAATATATTAAACAGTAAATCTCGAACTAATGCATGCCAACTGGTTATACAACCTGCTTGCTTGCTCGGCATGGTATGAGAGAAGCTTGACGCAAAAGTTTTAGTTTCTCAAACGTATGATTGTATTAAACAGACCTTCCACTTTGCCACGAGTTTCCTCCCAAGACATAAATCTTTCAAATCGTGCACTCTATTCTTGGTGTATGCTACTAATTCCTATAAGTTTCATGGATTACTTTATCTTCCTTCCCTCAGACGGCCAACACCCGAACACTGACCCTCTACCGGACGACACCAAGTGTACCTCTGGCTCCCACTTTAAGATAGACTGCAACTGGTGTAACTGCGAGAACGGTATAACAATATGTACGCTCAAACACTGCGGACCAGGTAGGTGGAGATCGCTTCCTTTGATGTAAGTATACAGGTTCCGCAATTTGTTTACCTCGTAAGTACGACTGTGTGACTCTTGGACATGATGGCAGTCCTGTTCCAAGGGCTTTAACGTAGTGTAGTTGTAATAAATGCATCGTTTGCGCCAACAGACTTGAGTTTATCTAACTGCTCGTTTGGGCTATAAGAGCATTCGCTCTTTCGGCCATTGCTGCAGACGGTTTATATTTTCCCGCTCTATCTGCCCATCTTCAGAATATATCCACGAGTTCGGGGAAGACGCCTGCGATGACGGCTCCAGGTGGCAGGTGGGCAGCTGCAACCCCTGTGTGTGTGTGCGGGGCGGCGCAGTGTGCAGCCACCTCCCGTGTGATGACATAGGTATTTTGAACACCACCAGTTTCGCCCTTTGAGCATTAAATTCTATGCCCCATAAGCTGAGCTGTACTGCCCTTTGGTATATTTGCGTGTCTTTCTGCATCATATGGGTCAGCTTTGTCGCATCATTTTTGATATGCAAAAGCATAATAAAACTGTCGAAACTTGGTGTAAAATTCAAACGGTTGACTATCATTCTTCCATAATTCGGCCCATTGAGCATGAATGTCCAGTCCACTAGTATGACGGCATGCCCTTGGCCTAACCCCTCATGGCAGAGTAGTATCGGCATGGTGTTGCATCATACTGGAATTATATGATGGTCTCTCGGCCTCTCTTCCTCAGGGTCTCCAAAACCGAAGCTGTGCTTCCTGGATCCGGATTCAGGGCCTTGTGAGGCTCTCATTCAACGTTACGCGTACAATCGGTTGACGAAGATGTGTGAAGAGTTCTTCTATGGAGGCTGTTTGGGCAACGATAACAATTTCGAGACGAAGCAAGAATGTTTGGCTACGTGTGGCAAAACCGGTGGAGGTAGTCATCAATTGCCGAAATGTGTTTTCTCGACAATTGGGTTTTAGCATTTGATTAAAATGTCTGAAGAAGTGACAGAATGAGCGGGAGGGTGACTGAGTATGTTTCAAGTGGATGACTTGACGCCTAGTAGTTTGTTACATTATTGGTACCGTAATAGCTGTTTTAGGAAATCCTCTTTAGTTAAATTGTCTAATAATTAACAATGATCATTCGGTTGCCCAGTTGGAGGAAGGCCCTGTAGCTTCAGGTTTGTTCATAAACCAAATTGCTTCAACACCACTTGGTTAACGTAAAGTCTCTACACTCCCCCTCCAAGTCCTTTTGCATTGTAAGCTATACTGTAATAAGAGCTTGCCATCAACAGCGAAGCCTCGCAGACTATATCATTCGCGCTGTTTCATTCACTGCTCGTAGCTT
>JAUUDW010191936.1:0-14494 GCA_032361385.1 Panulirus guttatus | reverse complement strand
CTATAAATCGTTAGAACGGATTTAAATGATCGTCTTTATTAGCAAACATCAAAAATCACTCCAAAGAACCTCTTTAGGGTTCGATTCGTCGAACAACTTTTGTCAATATAACCAACTTAAGGGACTGTAACGAAGAGCTTCATTAGTACGCATCCAAAATCATAAAAAATTGATTGAGATAGACCCTTTTCCACTATAAATCATCAGAACCGACATGAATAATCGTGTTTACTAGCTTTTGAGATATTCATCAGCAAATATCAAATATCACTCTAAATGACCACTTTAGAACATTTTCGATTCGTCCAACTTACATGATCGTCTTTAGTAAGTACTTACAGACTCATCAGAAAACGTCCAATATCACACCAAATGACCTATATAGAACATTCTTACCTCTCCAAACAACTTTAGACATTATAATCAACTTAACAGACCATAATGAGGAGCTTAATTAGTACACATCAAAAATCACACAAAATGACCTGTACAGACCATTTTTCACTATAAATCGTCACACCCAACTAAAATCATCGTCTTTCATATCTTCTGAGAGATCCATCAGCAAACATCAAAAATCACTCCAAAAGAACTCTTTAGAACATTCTCAACTCTTTCAACCTTGACTCGTAAGACAAAAATTTTCATTATAATGAATATGTATTGATGAATATGTTCATTAATACATATCCCAAATCACACAAAAGTGACTTGTTTAGACCCTTTTCCACAATCAGTCGTTAGAACCGAAATAAATGATCTTTACGAACTTCTAAGAGATTCGTCAGAAAACATCAAAAATCATTCAAAGTGTCATGTACATATAAATTCGACTCTTCCAACAACTTTCGTAATTATATCCAACTTAACAAACTATAATGAAGACCTTTATTAGTACACATCGACAATCACGCAAAAATGACTTGTATAGACACTTTTCCACTATCGATCGTCAAAACCGTCTTAAATGACCATCTTTATTAGCTTCTGAGACATTCATGACAAAACATTCAAAATCAATCCAAATGACCTGTATAGATCATTCGCGACTCTTCCAACAACTTTTGTCATTAAAACCATCGTAAAAGACTGTAATGAAGAGCTTCATTAGTACGCATCCACTAAAAATGACCTGTATAGACCCTTTTCCACCATATATAGTCAAACCCGACTTAAATGATCGTGTTTACAAACTTCTACGAGATTCATAGTCACTTTAAATGACCTCTTTAGAACAATCTCGACTCTCCTAACAGCTTTTGTCATTATAACATACTTAACAGTCTGTAATGAAGAGCTTCATCAACACACATCAAAAAATAACAAAAATGACCTGTATAGACCCTTTTCATCTGTAAATCGACCAAACCGACTTATATGATCGTCATTAGTTACCTAATCGAGATTCATCAAAAAACATCCAAAATCACAACAAATGACCTTTATTGAACATTCTCGACACTCCGAACTTTTTTCATTATAACCAATTTCATTAGTATACATCAAAAATTACACAAAATAACCTCTATAGGCTCTTTTCCACTATAAACCGTAGCAACCGATATAAATGACCCTCTTTAATAACTTTTGTGAGATTCATCAGCAAACATCAAAAATCACTCCACAGGACCTCTTTAGAGCATTCTCGATTTGTCGAACATCTTTTGTCATTAAATCCAACTTGAGAGAATGTAATGAAGTGTTTCATTAGTACGCATCCAAAATTACACAAAATTAACCTAGATAGAAATTTCACAACTATAAATCGTCAGAACGGACTTGAATGATAGTGTTTGCTGACTTTAGAGACATTAACCAGCAATTATCAAAAGTCACTCCAAATGACCGCTTTAGAATATTTTCGACTCTTCCAACTAAAATGATCGTCCTTCATAAGTTCTTTGAGATTCATCACAAAACGTCCAAAATCACCCCCAAATAACCTCTATAGAACATTCTCGACTCTCTCAATTTTTGCCATTATAACCAACTAAACAGACTGTAATGAAGAGCTTCATTAGTACATATCCAAAATCATACAAAAAGGACCCCTTTTCTACCATATATCGTTAGACCCGACTTAATGATCATGTTTACAAACTTCTGAAGACTTTCAAAGTCACTTCAAATGACCTCTTTAGAACATTTTCGAATCTTCCAACAGCATTTGTCATTATAACAAACTTAACAGGCTTTAATGAAGAGCTTCATTAGTTCATATTGAAGACTAACCCTTTTTAAACTATAAATCGTCCGAACCGACTTAAATCGTCGTCTTTGGTAATCTATTAGAAATTGATCAAAAGGCATCGAAAATCACACCAAATGACCTCCATAGAATATTCTCGACTCTCCGAAAAACTTTTCTCTTTATAACCAACTTATCATGTTGTAATGAAGAGCTTCATTAGTACACCTCGAAAAAAACGCAAAAATGAGCTGAATACACTCTTTTCCACTATAAATCGTCCAGACCGACTTAAATAATCAAAAGGCATCCGATATCACACCAAATGACCTCTAGAGATCATTCTAACCTCTATAGACCCTTTTCCACTATAATCCGTCGCAACCGACATATATAATACTCTTTAATAACTTTTGTGAGACATCATCAAACATCAAAAATCACCCCAAAGGACCTCTTTAGAGCATTCTCGATTCGTAGATCAACTTTTGTCATAAAATTCAACTTCAGAGAATGTAATGAAAAGCTTCATTAGTAAGCATCCAAAATCACACAAAATTAACCTAGATACAACTTTCTCCACTATAAATCGTCAGAACCGACTTGAATGATCGTGTTTGCTGACTTTAGAGAGATTCACCGGCAAAAAATCAAGTCACTCCAAATGAACGCTTTAGAACATTTTCGACTCTTCCAACTTAAAGGATCGTCTATCATAAGTTCTTAGAGATTCATCAAAAAACGTCCAAAATCACCCCAAAATAACCTCTATAGAACATTCTCGACTCTCCCAACAATTTTTGTCATTATAACCAACTTAACAGACTAATGAAGAGCTTCATTAGTAAACATCCAAATGCACACAAAAATGACTGTAATGAAGAGCTTAATTAGTACACATCAAAAATCACACAAAATGACCTGTACAGACCCTTTTCCACTATAAATCGTCACACCCATATATCGTCAGACCCGACTTAGATGATCGTGTTTACAAACTCCTAAGAGATTCATCTGAAGACTTTCAAAGTCACTCCAAAAGACCTCTTTAGAACATTACCGACTCTTCCAACAGCATTTGTCATTATAACAAACTTAACAGGCTGTAATGAAGAGCTTCATTAGTACACATCGAATAATAACATAAAAATTACTCTTTTAAACTATAAATCGTCCGAACCGACTTAAATCATCGTCTTTGGTAATCTATTAGATATTCATCAAAAGGCATCCAAAATCACACCAAATGACCTCCATAGAATATTCTCGACTCTCCGAAAAACTTTTGTTATTATAACCAACTTAACAGACTGTAATGAAGAGCTTTATTAGTACACATCAAAAATCACACAAAAATGACCTGTATAGACCCTTTTCCACCATATATCGTTAGACCCGACGTAAATGATCGTGTTTATAAACTTCTAAAAGACTCATCTATTCTCCCATATTCACTTTAAATGACCTCTTTAGTACAATCTCGACTCTTCTAACTGCTTTTGTCATTACTACACATCGAAAAATGACGCAAAAATGACCCTTTTAAACTATAAATCGTCCGAACCAACTTAAATCATCGTCTTTGGTAATATATTAGATAATCATTAAAAAGCATCCAAAATTATACCAAATGACCTCTATAGAATATTCTCGACTCTCCGAAAAACTTTTGTCGTTATAACTAAGTTAACATGCTGTAACACATCGAAAAAACAAAAAAATGAGGTGAATGCACCCTTTTCCACTATAAATCGTCCAGACAGATTTGAATGATCAAAAAGTATTCGAAATTAAACCAAATGACCTCTAGAGATCATTCCCGACTCTCCGAACAACTTTTGTCATTATAAACAACTTAAGAGAGATTCATTAGTACACATCCAAACTCATTCAAAATAACCGCTATAGACCCTTTTCCACTATAATCCGTCGCAACCGACATAAATAATAATCTTTAATAACTTTTGTGAGATATCATCAAACATCAAAAATCACCCCAAAGGACCTCTTTAGAGCATTCTCGATTCTTCGATCAACTTTTGTCATAAAATCCAACTTCAGGGAATGTAATGAAAAGCTTCATTAGTAAGCATCCAAAATCACACAAAATTAACCCAGCTACAACTTTCACTATAAATCATCAGAACCGACTTGAATGATCGTGCTTGCTGACTTTAGAGAGATTCACCGGCAAAAAATCAAAAGTCACTCCAAATGACCGCTTTAGAACATTTTCGACTCTTCCAACTTAAAGGATCGTCTTTCATAAGTTCTTAGAGATTCATCAGAAAACGTCCAAAATCACCCCCAAATAACCTCTATAGAATATTCTCGACTCTCCGAACAATTTTTGTCATTATAACCATCTTAACAGAGGAGCTTCATTAGTGCACATCCAAAATCACACAGAAATGATCCCTAAGGATTCTTTTCCACAATAGATCGTCAGACCCGACTTAAATGATCGTGTTTACAAACTTCTAAGAGATTCATCTGAAGACTTACAAAGTCACTCCAAATGACCTCTTTAGAATATTCTCGACTCCTCCAACAGCTTTTGTCATATTAGGAGGCTTAACAGATATTCATTAAAAAGCATCCAAAATCACACCAAAAGACCTCTGGAGAATATTCTCGACTCTCCGAAAAACTTTTGTCGTTATAACCAACTTAACAGACTGTAATGAAGAGCTTCATTATTACACATCAAAAAACATACAAAAATGACCTGTATAGACCCTTTTCCACCATATATCGTTAGACCCGGTGTAAATGAACGTGTTTATAAACTTTTATGAGATTCATCTAAAGTCTTTCATAGTCACTTTAAATGCCCTCTATAGAACAATCTCGACTCTTCTAACTGCTTTTGTCATTATAACAAACTTAACAGGCTGTAATGACGAGTTTCATTAATACATTTATAGTGAAAAATTGTCCAGACCGACTTTAATGATCAAAAAGCATCCGAAATCACACCAAATGACCTCAGGAGATCTTTCTCGACTCTCCGAGCAACTTTTGTCATTATAAACAACTTAACAGACTGTATTGAAGAGATTCATTAGTACACATCCAAAATCACTCAAAATGACCTGTATAGACCCTTTCTTACTATAAATCGTTAGATCGGACTTAAATGATCGTCTTTATTAGCAAACATCAAAAATCACTCCAAAGAACCTCTTTAGAACATTTTCGATTCGTCGAAAAACTGTAATGAAGTACGCATCGAAAATCACACAAAATTGACTGAGATGGACCCTTTTCCACTATAAATCGTCAGAACCGACATGAATACTAGTGTTTACTAGCTTTTGAGAGATTCATCAACAAACATCAAATATCACTCTAAATGACCACTTTAGAACATTTTTGATTCGTCCAACTTAAATGATCGTCTTTAGTAAGTACTTACAGACTCATCAAAAATCGTCCAATATCACACCATATGACCTCTATAGAACAACTTTAGACATTACAACCAACTTAACAGACTGTAATGAAGAGCTTAATTAGTACACATCTAAAATCACACAAAATGACTTTTATAGACTATAAATCGTCACACCCAACTAAAATCATGGTCTTTGATAACTTCTGAGAGATTCATCAGCAAACATCAAAAACCACTCCAAAGGAACTCTTCAGAACATTCTCAACTCTTCCAACCTCGACTCGTCCGACAACAATTTTCATTATAACCAACTTCACACACTGTAATAGATATGTTCATTAATACATATCCCAAATCACACAAAAACGACTTGTATAGACCTTTTTCCACAATCAACCGTTAGAACCGAATTAAATGATCATCTTTACGAATTTCTGAGAGATTCATCAGAAAACATCAAAAATCACTCAAATGTCCTGTATATATAATTATCGACTCTTCCAACAACTTTTGTTATTATATCCAACTTAACAAACTGTAATGAAGACCTTCATTAGTACATATCGACAATCACAAAGAAATGACATGTATAGACCATTTTCCACTATAGATCGTCAAAAACGTCTCATATGACCATCTTTATTTGCTTCTGAGATATTCATCACAAAACATTCAAAATCAATCCAAATGACCAGTATAAATCATTCCCGACTCTTCCAATAACTTTTGTCATTAAAATAGTCGTAAAAGACTGTAATTAAGAGCTTCATTAGTAACACATACAAAATCACACAAAAATGACCTGTATAGACCCTTTTCCACCATATATCGTCAGATCCGACTTAAATGATCGTGTTTACAAACTCCTAAAGACTTCCATAGTCACTTTAGATGACCTCTTTAGAACAATCTCGACTCTTCTAACAGCTTTTTTCATTATAACAAACATAACAGGCTGTAATGACGAGCTTCATTAGTACACATCGAAAAATAAGCAAAAATGATCTGTAGAGACCCTTTTTAACTATAAATAGTCCAAACCGACTTAAATGATCATCGTTAGTAATCTTCGAGATTCCTCAAAGAGCATCCAAAATCACACCATTCTTGACTCTTCGAACAACTTTTCTCATTATAACCAACTTCACAGACTCTAATAAAGAGCTTCATTAGTACACATGAAAAATCAAACAAAATAACCTCTATAGACCCTTTTCCACTATAAACCGTCGCAACCGATATAAATAATACTCTTTAATAACCTCTGTGAGATTCATCAGCAAACATCAAAAATCACTCGATTCGTCGAACAACTTTTGTCATTAAATCCTTCACGTAATGTAATGAAGAACTTCATTAGTAGGGATCCAAAACCACACAAAATTAACCTAACTAGAACTTTTTTCACTATAAATCGTAGGAACCGACATGAATGATCGTGTATATTGACTTTAGAGAGATTCACCAGCACACATCAAAAGTCACATTTTAGACTCTTTCAACTTAAATGATCGTCTTTCATGAGTTCTTCGAGACATCAGAGAACGTCCAAAATCACCCCTAAAAAACCTCTATATAACATTCTGTAATGAAAAGCTTCATTAATAAACATCTAAAATTACACAAAAATGACCCCTTTGGACCCTTTTCTTCCATATATCGTTAGACCCGACTTAATGATCGTGTTAACAAACTTCTGAAGACTTTCAAAGTCACTCCAGATGACCTCTTTAGAACATTTTCGAATCTTCCAACAGCATTTGTCATTATAACAAACTTAACAGGCTGTAATGAATATTACTCTTTTAAACTATAAATCGTCCGAACCGACTTAAATCATCGTATTTGGTAATCTATTAGATATTCATCAAAAGGCATCCAAAATCACACCAAATGACCTCCATAGAATATTCTCGATTCCCGAAAAACTTTTGTCGTTATAACCAACTTAACAGACTGTAATGAAGAGCTTCATTATCACACAAAAATGACCTGTATAGACCCTTTTCCACCATATATCGTTAGACCCGATGTAAATGATCGTGTTTATAAACTTCTATGAGATTCATCTAAAGTCTTCCATAGTCACTTTAAATGCCCTCTGTAGAACAATCTCGACTCTTCTAATTGCTTTTGTCATTATAACAAACTTAACAGGCTGTAATGACGAGTTTCATCGAAAATTAACACAAAAATTACCTGTAGAGACCCTTTTCAACTACAAATTGTGTAAACCGATTTAAATGATCGTCGTTAGTAATCTATTCGAGATTCATCAAAAAGCATTCAAAATAACACCAAATGACCTCTATTGAACATTCTCGACTCTTCGAACAACTTCTCTCATTATAACCAACTTAACAGACTGCAATGAAGAGCTTCATTAATACACATCAAAAATCACACAAAGTGATATCTATAGACCCGTTCCTACTATAAACCGTCGCAACCAACATAAATGATACTCTTTAATAACTTTTGTGACATCAAAAAACATCAAATATCAATCCAAAGGACCTCTTTAGAACATTCTCGATTCGTCGAACAACTTTTCTCATTAAATCTAACTCCAGATAATGTAATGAAGAGCTTCATTAGAACGCATCCACTATAAATCGTCAGAACCGACTTGAATGATCGTATTTACTGACTTTAAACAGATTCACCAGCAAACATCAAAAGTCACTCCAAATGACCGCTTTAGAACATTTTCAACCCTTCCAGCTTAAATGATCGTCTTTCTAAGTTCGTAGAGATTCATCAAAAAACGTCCAAAATCACCCCCAAAAAACCTCCTTAGAACATTCTCGACTTTCCAACAATCTTTGTCATTATAAACAACTTAACAGACTGTAATGAAGAGCTTCATTAGTAAACATCCTAAAGCACACAAATATTACCCCTATGGACCCTTTTCCACAATATATCGTCAGACCCGACTTAAATGATCGTGTTTACAAACTTCTAAGAGATTCATCTGGACTTTCAAAGTCACTCCAAATGACCTCTTTAGAACATTCTCGACTCTTCCAATAGCATTTGTCATTATAACAAACTTAACAGGCTGTAATGAAGAGCTTCATTAGTACACATCGAGAAATAACACAAAAATGACCCTTTTAAAATATAAATCGTACGAACCGACTTAAATCATCGTCTTTGGTAATCTAATAGAGATTCATCAAAAAGCATCCAAAATCACACAAAATGACCTCTATAGAATATTCTTGACTCTCCGAAATACTTTTGTTGTTTTAACTAACTTAACATGCTGTAATGAAGAGCTTCATTAGTACACATCGAAAAAAAACAAAAAATGAGCTGAATTTATAGTGATAAATTGTTCACACCGACTTTAAAGATCAAAAAGCATCCGAAATCACACCAAATGACCTCAGGAGATCTTTCTCGACTCTCCAAGCAACTTTTGTCCTTATAAACAACTTAAGGGACTGTATGGAAGAGATTCATTAGTACACATCCAAAATCACTCAAAATGACCTGTATAGACCCATTTTTACTATAAATCGTTAGATCGTCTTTATTAGCAAACATCAAAAATTACTCCAAAGAACCTGTTTAGAATATTCTCGATTCGTCGAACAACTTTTGTCACTATAACCAACTTAAGGGACTGTAATGAAGAGCTTCATTAGTACGCAACCAAAATCACAAAAAATTGACTGAGATAGACCCTTTTCCACTATAAATCGTAAGAAATGACATGGATAATCGTGTTTACTAGCTTTTGAGAGATTCATCAGCAAATATCAAATATCACTCCAAATGACCACTTTAGAACATTTTCGATTCGTCCAACTTAAATGATCGTCTTTAGTAAGTACTTACAAACTCATCAGAAAACGTCCAATATCTCAAGCAATGACCTCTAAAAACATTCCTACCTCTCGGAACAAGTTTAGACATTATAACCAACTTAACAGACTGTAATGAAGAGCTTAATTAGTACACATCTAAAATCAAACAAAATGACCTGTATAGACTCTTTTCCACACCCAACAAAAGTCATCGTCTTTGATAACTTCTGAGGGATTCATCAGCAAACACTAAAAATAACTCCAAAGGAACTCTTTAGAACATTCTCAGCTCTTTCAACCTCGACTCGTAGGACAAAAATTTTCATTATAATGAATATGTATTAATGAATAAGTTCATTAACACATATCCCAAATCACATAAATATGACTTGTTTAGACCATTTTCCACAATCAATCGTTAGAACCGAAATAAATGATAATCTTTAGGAACTTTTAAGAGATTCGTCAGAAAACATCAAAAATCACTCAAAATGTCCTGTATATATAATTTTCGACACTTCCAACACATTTCGTCATTATATCCAACTTAACAAAATGTAATGAAGACCTTCATTAAGTACACATGGACAATCATACAAAATTGACTTGTATAGACACTTTTCCACTATAGATCGCCAAAACCGTCTTAAATGACCATCTTTATTAGCTTCTGAGTGATTCATCACAAAACATTCAAAATCAATCCAAATGATCATTCGCGACTCTTCCAACAACTTTTGTCATTAAAACCATCATAAAAGAATGTAATGAAGAGCTTCATTAGTACATGTCTAAAATCACTAAAAATTACCTGTATAGACCCTTTTCCACATTATATCGTCAAACCCGACTTAAATGATCGTGTTTAAAAACTTCTAAGAGATTCATGTAAAGGCTTCCATAGTCACTTTAAAAGACCTCTTTAGAACAATCTCGACTCTTCTAACAGCTTTTGTCATTATAACATACTTAACAGGCTGTAATGAAGAGCTTCATCAGTACACATTGAAAAATAACACAAAAATGACTTGTATAGACCCTTTTTATCTGTTAATCGTCGAAACCGACTTATATGATCGTCTTTAGTTACATATTCGAGATTCATCAGAAAACATCCAAAATCACACCAAAAGACCTTTAGTGAACATTCTCGACATTCCGAACAACTTTTGTCATTATTACCAATTTCACAGACTGTAATGAAGAACTTCATTAGTTTACATCAAAAATCACAAAAAATAACCTCTTTAGGCCCTTTTCCACTATAAACTGTACCAACCGACGTAAATGATCATCTTTAATAACTTTTGTGAGATTCATCAGCAAACATCAAAAATCACTTTACAGGACTTCTTTAGAGCATTCTCGATTCGTCGAACATCTTTTGTCATTAAATCAAACTTCAAAGAATGTAATGAAGAGCTTCATTAGTACGCATCCAAAATCACCACTATAAATCGTCAGAACTTACTTTAAGGATTGTGTTTGCTGACTTTAGAGACATTAACCAGCAATTATCAAAAGTCACTCCAAATGACCGCTTTAGAACATTTTCGACTCTTCCAACTTAAATTATCGTCTTTCATAAGTTCTTAGAGATTCATCAGAAAACGTCCAAATCACCACCAAATAACCTCGACTCAACAATTTTTGTCATTATAACCAACTTAACGGATGAAATGATGAGTTTTATTAGTACACATCCAAAATCACACAAAAATGACCCCTAAGGACCCTTTTCCACCATATATCGTCAGACCCGACTTAAATGATCGTGTTTACAAACAGCGTTTGTCATTATACTAAATTTAACAGGGTGTTATGAAAAGCTTCATTAGTACACATCGAAAAATAACACAAAAATGACCCATTTAAACTAAAAATCGTCCAAAACGACTTAAATGATCGTCTTTTGTAATGTATTAGAGATTTATCAAAAAGCTTCCAAAATCACACCAAATGACCTCTATAGAATATTCTCGACTATCCGAAAAACTTATGTCGTTATAACCAACTTAGCATACTCTAATGAAGAGCTTCATTAGTACACATCGAAAAAAACACAAAAATGAGCTGAATACACCCTTTTCCGCTATAAATCGTCCAGACCAACATAAATGATCAAAAAGCATCCGAAATCTTTCTCGACTCTCCGAGTAACTTTTGTCATTATAAACAACTTAACAGACTGTATTGAAATGACCTGTATAGACCCTATTTTACTATAAATCGTTAGAACGGACTTAAATGATCGTCTTTATTAGCAAACATCAAAAATTACTCCAAAGAACCTCTTTAGAATATTCTCGATTCGTCGAACAACTTTTGTCAATATAACCAACTTTAAGGGACTATAATGAAGAGCTTCATTACTACGCATCCAAAATCACAAAAAATTGACTGAGATAGACCTTTTTCCACTATAAATCGTTGGAAACGACATGAATAATCGTGTTTACTAGCTTTTGAGAGATTCATCAGCAAATATCAAATATTACTCCAAATGACCACTTTAGAACATTTTCGATTCGTCCAACTTAAATGATCGACTTTAGTAAGTACTTACAGACTCATCAGAAAACGTCCAATATCTCAAGCAATGACCTCTCGGAACAACTTTAGACATTATAACCAACTTAACAGACTCTAATGAGGAGCTAAAATCATACAAAATGACCTGTATAGACCCTTTCCCATTATACATCTTTGATAACTTCTGAGAGATTCATCAGCAAACATCAAAAATCACTCCAAAGGAACTCTACACAAAAATGACTTGTTTAGGCCCTTTTCCACAATAAGTCTTTACGAACTTCTAAGAGATTAGTAAAAAAAAAAAATATCACTCAAAATGTCCTGTATATATAATTTTCGACTATTCCAACAACTTTCGTCATTGTATCCAACTTAACAAACTGTAATTAAGACCTTCATTAGTACACATGAACAATCACACAAAAATGACTTGTATAGACACTTTTTCACTATAGATCGCCAAAACTGTCTTAAATGACCATCTTCTGAGATATTCATCACAAAACATTCAAAATCAATCCAAATGACCTGTATAGATCATTCGCAACTCTTCCAACAACTTTTGTCATTAAAACCATCTTAAATGAAGAGCTTCATTAGGACACATCCAAAATCACACAAAAATGACCTGTATATACCGTCAGACCCGACTTAAATGATCGTGTTTACAAACTTCTAAGAGATTTACCTAAACATTTCGATAGTCACTTTATATGACCTCTTTAGAACAATCTCGACTTTTCTAGCTGCTTTTGTCGTTATAACAAACTTAACAGGCTGTTATGACGAGCTTCATCGAAAAATAACCCAAAAATGACCTGCAGAGTCCTTTTTCAACTATAAATCGTCCTAACCGACTTAAATGATCGTGTTTAATAATCTATACAATATTCATCAAAAAGCATCAAAAATCACACCGAAATGACCTCTATTGAACATATTTGACTCTTCGAACAACTTTTGTCATTATAACCAACTTAACAGACTGTAATTAAGATCTTCATTAGTACACATCAAAAATCACTCAAAATATCCTCTATAGATTCTTTTCCACTATAAACCTTCGCAACTGACACAAATGATCCTCTTTAATAACTTTTGTGAGATTCATAAGCAAACTTCAAAAATCACTCAAAAAAGGACCTCTTTAGAACATTCTCGATTCGTCGGAAAACTTTTGTCTTTAAATCCAGCTTCAGAGAATGTATTGAAGAACTTCATTAGTACGCATCCAAAATCAAACAAAATTTACCTAGATTGAACTTTCTCCACTATAAATCGTGAGAACAGAAATGAATGATCGTGTTTACTGACTTTAGAGAGATTCACCAGCAAACATCAAAAGTCACTCCAAATGACCGCTTTAGAACATTTACGATTCTTCGAACTTTCTTAAGTTCTTAGAGATTCATCAGAAAACGTCCAAAATCACCCCCAAATAACCTGGATAGAACATTCTCGACTCTCCCAACAATTTTTGTCATTATAACCAACTTAATAGACTGTAATGAGGAGTTTCATTAGTAGACATCACACAAAAATGACCCCTGTGGACCCTTTTCCACCATATATCGTCAGACCCGACTTAAATGATCGTCTTTACAAACTTTTAAGAGATTCATCTGGTCTTTCAAAGTCACTCCAAATGACCTCTTTAGAACATTCTTGACTCTTCCAACAGCTTTTGTCATTATAACCAACTTGACATGCTGTAATGAAGAACTTCATTAGTACACATCGAAAAAAAAAACACAAAATTGAGCTGAATACACCCTTTTCCACTATAAATCGTCCAGACCGACTTAAATGATGAAAAAACATCCGAAATCACACCAAATGATCCCTAGAGAACATTCTCGACTCTCCGAACAGCTTTTGGCATTATAAACAATTTAACAGACTGTAGTGAAGAGCTTCATTAGTACACATTCAAATCACTCAAAATGACCTGTATAGACCCTTTTCCACTATAACTCGTCAGTAACGACTTGAATGATCGTGTTCATTAACTTCTGAGAGATTCATCAGCAAACATCAAAAGTCACTCCAAGGAACCTCTTTAGAACATTCTCGATTAGTCGAATAACTTTTGTCAAAATAACCAACTTAGGGGACTGTAATTAGGAGCTTCATTAGTACGCATCCAAAATCACACAAAATTGACTTAGATAGACCCTTTTCCACTATAAATCGTCAGAACCGACATGAATGATCGTGTTTACTAGCTTCTCAGAGATTCATCAGAAAACATCAAATATCACTCCAAATGACGACTTTAGAACATTTTCGATTCGTCAAACTTAAATGATCGTCTTCAGTAAGTACTTAAAGATTCATCAGAAAACGTCCAATATCACACCAAATGACCTCTATAGAACAGTATTACCTTTCCGAACAACTTTAGACATTAGAACACACAAAATGACCTGTATAGACCCTTTTCCACTATAAATCGTCACACCCAACTAAAATCATCGTCTTTGATAACTTCTGAGAGATTCATCAGCAAACATCAAAAATCACTCCAAAGGAACTCTTTAGAACATTCTCGACTCT
>JAUUDW010191826.1:0-14495 GCA_032361385.1 Panulirus guttatus | reverse complement strand
GCGTATTATTTTTTTTTTTTTTTTTTTTTTTTTTTAAGACTAGCCACACGAGGATTGGCAGTTATCATATCTCCTTCCTTCCCCGAACAATAAGGCAGCGAAATTATCTTTCTTCTTATATCTTTTCTTCTTTAAGTCAGGTTTACAAACATTTACACACACATGAGGAGATTGCATTGATGTTTTTTACATCCTTATTCAAACACTTCGTTTTTTCTTTCATCCGAGATACCTCGATTGGGGATAAGTTATGATCCGTGCTATGTCGGCAAGTATTAAGAAACGAATAAAGAGAACAGGAACAAATATATCCCCCTTCAGTTGGTTCTGGCATCAGTAATGTCAAAAAAAATCACCCGATAGTTCAAGATTAGAAAGCGTTTACCCACACTGTAAGGTCTACCACCATCTCTCATGGAGGTCACGTGCAGGGCCTGATTTTTTCATTCATCCCTGGCCTTCTTGAGGGACAACTGGGTTCTCTGAAAAATCGACATGACAACACACACTTTGTTAGTCTGTAATGTGTACATCCTGGTGCTACGCAGGCTGGCGTTATGACCTGGTTCACTAGAGAACTACATCATCCTCGTAAAAGCCTAAATAGAGTCAGAATTATGGTTAAGGTCTGTTAATGGTGTCCGTTCTTCACCAATAAACATAACGGACACTAAAGTTGCTTACGTGACTTGGAAAATGTTATGCTGAATATCAACGATGCATATAATTAAGGGTAGATTTTTGAAATATCTTTTATTTGCTCATATTCTTTAACTCCAGACGTATGGCTCTAACTTAGTTCCTTGAAACTATTGATTGATACTCTGTCTCCTCATCTGATATTTTGGATTCATATAATTGACTTTGTCATTCCAATAGAGACGTTGCTGTTATGTTCTCCAAACGATTTTTCCCGTCATTTATTTGAGATTTTGAAATCTAGAGTGTAGTATGTTTTCGTATGGGCAGTTTGTGGTTCAATAGCACACATCCTGCTTTGGAAGTGGTGGGGACGCCATTGTTGTCTGGTGATCTAACTCACCATATTATTTGTCTCTCAAAATACCATTACAGTGGAAATGCATTGTGAACGCTGATATATATGGTATAGGAACGAGTTTTCATCAGTTTGCGAATGGTGAGTGTAGAAGGATGGGACCGTGTGAACACTAAGAGGAAAGTTGAGAGTACGTGTTTCGCGACCACCAGACCCCAGTCGTACATCTATTCCGATCTGGGTTAGTCACGCCAGAGAGGACGTCTCACAAAGGTTCGTGACCGCAAATGTAATATTCTAATTCGTCAATGTTTATTTACAGGTGGCGGGTCTGGCACGGAGATGGCAGAGGACGAGCCCGCACCACGAACCCCTACGGTGAGTGTTCCTCTCTCCGGTGTTGTAGTCTTGCCCCACCGAGTCAGCACTGTAGTCTTGCCCGCACCACACACCCTCACCAGCACCCAGCCATACGTGATCACTTGTCCGTCCCTGGCGCGTGTCAGAGCCACAGTCTAACCCCTCGAACTGATGGTGTCCTGAAGGAACGTGAGAACACCGTCCGAGTCTCCTCATTCCCGGCAGACGGTTTCAGGTCATGCCACCCTCACCTTTCTCAACTACCTGCTCACGAACCCTCTCTCTCTCTCCCTAACCTTCATAACCCCGCCTGCTCACCGTAACCACCGTCTCCATATAGTGCCTGTGCTTCTCTAACCTCTGAACTTTCCTATATAACCCGTATGTATGGATTCCGTTTTATTTTGCCATCAGTCAGTATACCCCTGTGGACCCTCATGAGAAGGGTCGTCATGTGAACTATTTTTTTTGACGCCATCTGAGTTCCGGACGTCTGCTGTAATGATTAAGTTACCCTCTGATCAGTTGATGATTAGTGTAGTTCTGGCGACCTCTTCCTCTGGGGGTAACTAACACCTCTAACCCCAGTTTTGCTAATACTCTGACGATGGTCCTCAGGGACATGCACGACTGTGACTTTTCTCGTTTCAAATCTCATTCACTGTTTCATCACTTATGTCTCCCTCTGCGTTTATTCTCTCACCGTAAGGACTGGGTTATCTCTGGAATCTGATGGAAGACCTAAACAGTTCTGAGAGGACAGTGCAGAGGCACTTGAAGTGTTTCTTCTTCAAGGTCCTCTCTGCTCCCATATCCTGGATGAACGGCTCCAAGTCAGTCATCTTACACGGTTCCAGATGTAAACCAGTCATGAAATATTTCATGGAACTTAAGTGTGTGTGTGTCAAGACCTGTTTTCATGTTCATTGTTTATATCTGTTCACATTTTACATTATTACCCTTGTCATCACCCAAGGGGAACTTCAATAATTTCCTCTTATACTCTATCCCTGTCATTTATAATTTACGTTTTATGTTGCTTTTGTTTAAGTTAAAGCTTATCATGCATATTCAGTTGTTTTATTTATTTGTAGTCATCAGACTGTGAATCACTGTTCAGTTTGAGTTACTCAGTTATATTTTGTTATACGTAACGTTGCATCAGGTAAATTTATTCATATGGACAACACTATACCAGTGACAACCCGCTTTAGTCATACGCTACATTTTCAATCTGCTGAAAGTTACAACTGTATTAACAGTAAAATTGTACATGTAAGAGCAAGTTTTGAGGGAAGAGGAAAGTCAGCGGTTGAGAGTGAACCCTCCCACTTCTATAGTAAAGGTGTTTGGTACGCGAACCTCACCCACACACTGCGGCAGGCTCGGTGCTAGCAGCCACACCACAGCTGTACACGGCCCTTCGTCCGCAGAACCACCGTGACGAAGACCCAGAATAGCAGGAGCTGCTCACCAGGCCAGGGTAGTGAGTCACACGATGTCTGGCGGCCGCTCCTGTTGTTGTCTGGGCACCGTAGGGCGGAGGCTAGGGAGTGTAGGTGGGATTTAGGGATGTTACAGGTGTTGTTTACGAATTGCTGGGAACGCCTGGGGAACACAGGTGGTGTCTCAAGGCACCAGACTTCTCTGGGGACGGCAAGGAGTAGATTACGAGTCTGGGGACTGCTAGAGTTTGATGGGGACTTCTAGGGGTGTTTAAGGTCTGCTGGTGATGTCTGGGAACAGTTGATATTGTCTAGGTCCACTGATGGTGTCTTCTGTCTAGGGACCACAGGCGTTGTCTTTGGACCACTGATAGTGTCAGAGGACCGCTAATGGTGGCTACGGACCACTGATGGTGTCTGATCAATACTGGTGATGTCAGGGGACCACAGATGGTGTCTGGGGACCACTGGTGGTGTCTGAACGCTGATGATGGTGTCTGGGGACCAGTGGTGATGTCAGGGAACCACTGGTGGTCTTGGGACCACTGATGATGACTGGGGAGCTCTGGTGTTGTCTAGGATCACTGGTGTGAGAGGTACAGGGAAGTGAGCGTACACGCCATCACTATATTGATACACCTGACGGTCATCATCAGTTTGGGCTCACGTCGTTATATCACCCTAACTTTCGCTCTGTCCTCCAGCTGCATTCTGTAGTGTGGTCTGTCTAGTAACACGACGCCTGTTGACCTACACAAGCACAGAGACCGATGCAACGGGAGTGGGAGGGATTGGCTGGGTAGAAGCAAAGGAACGGGAATTCTGGGCGAAGAGGGATGTGCTGTATAGACACATTTGTTGGGCAAAGATATTTGGACTTACTGGAAACAGGCCTTTTGAGAGGAAGCAGTGTTATCAATCGGAACTGGTGTGTTTACAGGAGTTTACACGAGAAAGACAGACAACAAGAGGCCTGATTGGCCCACGACTGGGTTGTCTGCTGAAAAAAAAATAGCTTGACAAGAAAATGTAATTCTGCTCGGTAATTTTTTAAGCTATCACCGACTCCCCGCTGCTGCACATTAGCCTTCTACTGTCCCCGTTACCGCTGTCGTCAGGAGGACATAGCCGTGCTGGGAGGCTACAAGCTTGCTGAGAGAGGGCTGGGATGCTGAAAAGGTGCGGGTTTCTTTGGCGTTAACAGATGCGCTTCAAGAGAAGAGGTGTGCTGGGAGGTAACAGGTATCTCCGGTGAAACATGCGGACTGGGGTGTTACGAGAGTGTTGAGAGTGAACCGGTATCCCGGGAGTAAACATGTGTTGAGGAGGAGTAGGTATCGTAGAAGCGGACACGTGTGCTGGATGAAACAGGTACGTCCGGAGGGGACAGGTGTGCTGGGTGAAACAGGTACGTCAGGAGGAGACAGGTGTGCTAGGTGAAACAGGCACGTCGGGAGGGGACAGGTGTGCTGAATGAAACAGGTACGTCGGGAGGGGACAGGTGTGCTGGATGAAACAGGTAAGTCGGGAAGGGACAGGTGTGCTGGGAGGAAGAGGAAGTGTAGGTGAGGCAGGACAGGTGGGTGGCTGGGCGTGACCTTGCGGGTTTATTTATGTGTGGCTCAACGTAAGTTGTTTGTCAGCCCGCACGGCTCCGCGGGAGCCTCTCTCCAGTGTCGGGGAACCGGATTGGCCCAGAAACATGAAAGTAAAATCACCACTTAGATCTGCACTGTGGTGGGCAGGGAGGCAGACTAGAACGACGTAAAACAAGAATATTCTGTTCTGATCTAATTTGCTAGGCGGCCAACCGCACGCAAGTGTCAGAGAAGCGCCCTCCCGCGGGGTTACAGCTGCTGACGAGGCACAGCCTCCCGTGACACTGCGAACACCAACGCCCACCACTCGTTACCGGTGCTTCCATGCTGCACACGCATTCTCTCTCTCTCTCTCTCTCTCTCTCTCTCTCAAATACAAAGTCAGAACTAGCACACACACACACACACACACACACATTTGGGTTATGTCGTGGTATGTGTCTGCATACACAAATCGGAGTATATGTAAGATATACATACTCAAGGTCAAGAGATGGGGCAACACTAGTGTAAAACTCTCTTCCCGTTACACACAAATTGTAATCTCACAACATACAGATATTTAAGTTGTCTTACAGAAGAGAATGTTCAAGAAATGGGACCCCACGAGTGTAATCTCTATCCCGTACACTTCAAATAGGTAATTGATTACACAGATGGGGCCATACGGACGCAAAATTTTCCATCCACGCTGTACAAATAGGCAGACGTACACACGTGCAGCACAACAAGTTGAATGAAAAAATTCCCATCGCCATCTCGTATGCACAAACACCTAGAGACGCAAACACACGGACACGCGCACCTGAATCATTAGGCTGTGAATGTGGGCTGCATGCAGAGGGCATCTGGTACTCTCCCTTGCCGGAAGATAGTTAAGGCAAGTAAAAGAGTAGATTCCATCGGTGAATCGAAGATTACTTAACAGAGGACATGTTGTATATGGAATTGCCATTTCAATGTGGGATAAAGTAAACATTGAGGTCCCACGGGGCTCAGTCTTGGAACTGTTACATTTCCTGATCCCTGCAAGTGCCTTGCCAGTAAGATTCGTATTATATCTGAATATGGTTGAGGAAGATGCTTAACTTATGAGAAAGATAAGGCGTACCCAATATGTCAACTGTCTACGGAGAGATGTAGACGTACTTCAGCGTTGGTAAGGTAGGAAACATGGTTTTCGAAGTTTAGCTCCAAATATCAATCATCATCTGGTCGGTAACAGGTAGCAGATCGGGGGAAAAAAATCATTTTACAAAAGGGACTTAGGGATTGACATGATACTCAGCCTCTCGCGAGAAACCCACATTAGGAGAGTTGTAAAGGAAATAAGCTTTATAATCATCAGTGTCAAAATTGCCTTCATGTACATGCATAAGAATATTTTTCAAAAGTATTTGCTGCGTATGGTGTATCCAATTGTGAATATGCCGAGCAGTTAGGGCAACCCACTTGAAAAGATATACGGATGTGTAAGACGAGGTCGAACGATGGATGGGCAACAAAGATTATAAGATCCTGAGAACGAACCGTCATAACACAAGAAACCGTGCCAGGTCATAAACCTCATTGCTCTATCAACAAAGCCTGTACCTGAAGAATGGAAGCTAAACTACAGGGAAAAGTGTCAGCCATAGTTAACCCACATTAGAAAATAGATGGTAAAAGGCAAGACAGTATTATAACTTTCAGGTTCCTCATTCGATCTGCGTAGCTCTTTGAAGTTGGGAGGAACCGACCTCTGGTGCAAGAGCCCATAGCAAGAAACAGTCACAAGAACAGTTAGAGAGGCAGTGAATACTTCTATAGTAATATATAGTAGTAGACGAATGAAACAAGCTACGTGGTGTAGTGAATGAATAGAGCATCAAAAAGTTAATATATTAAAGAAAATAGAGGTTTTAGAGATGCGTCCCCATTAGTGTAGAACTCGGCTACCCCTGTGTACGACGGATAATCATAAAAACACAATTGCAACCTCGTCTGATCAACGCCCTTCCTCCTGTGCTCCGCCGCCTATCCCCACATTCCTCACCTCCTATACCTCATGCTCTATCCCATCCCCTCCTGTACCTCACCGCCCATCCCCTTCCGTACCTATATACCGTCCATCCCCTCCCCTCCCATACCTCACCGCTCATCCCCTCCCCTCCGCCAGATAGCCATCTATACCGCCACTTCCTCGTTCTTAGCCACTTGTCGTTCCTCCCGCCTTTATTGCCCAACTATGTTTAGCTGTCAGGGGCGTCGGGGTGCGAGCCCCCGAGGTCCTGGGTGTCGGGCAGCAGATTTGCTGGATAATTATAGATTTATCTTCACGATTTTACCTGTTGACGTGAAAGAATCGCTTAACCTTGGTAGTAAATGCATTAGTTTGTGTTTTTCGGTTTGCCAGTGACTCACAATCACCTGCGTTCAAATGTTGTTTACTTGTGTCAAGGCATCCCCAGGGCCCAGGCTAGCGCGAGTTCTTGTGTTCAGAGACCCGTGCGGGGCTGTGGCACAGCTCCGTCCCGTTCACTGGATAACTTGAGTAAAAATCATTGGATTGTAATGGTTTGCCATAGCGAACAGGTGAATGCCTCTGCCATGGACGAGTTCAAAAATGGGGGATATCACATTGCTATTTTGGGCTGAAGAATTTTTTTTTATTAAAAGAGGACTGGAAATTTACTCTTATGTTTACGGGTTAGCTTAATTTTTTTTTGTTAGCTGAGACGGCACGGGCAACTGAAGCCCTAATGAAGGCCATCCCGTTAACGCCATATACCCTAGCCTGAGCCAGGTACCCATTTTATCGACCAAGCCCTAGGGGTGGATGAACAGCTGGGTTGACTGTGGACCGACTGCCGCAACCAGGATTCGAACCTATGCGCTCGACCCTGGGTGACCCGTGCATGCGTTACGGTCAGGTTGTCTATATCAACTAGTGGCTTCTGGTCACTTATATGAAACAAAATGAGATTTTATTAGATTCATACTGTTTGGTTTCAGTCTGAACTAATGGTTTCTGGACATCTCTATGAAATAATGCTTGTGTTTATGGCTAGGATATTCCATGAAATCATCACACATTTATTGTGATTTATCTTTATCTGTTCTCCTTCCAGTTTACAACACTACATGTCTGATCTTATGAGAAGATGGAAGGAGGAGTAAAGGAGGCTTCAGGGTATCAGAACCTGAACATTCTAGAGAGTAAGACACATGAGCTGCATAGAAAGAAGTGTTGTAATGTGGAATAATGGTTGGGTGATATGCTGATATTGGGCTGAGCCAAGGCAAGTGAAGCAGGCAAACTAAACTATGGAGTAATCCTTAGGCATTGGCTGTGAATGACAGATCATGACTTTGGTACATCATACTTTAGAGACTAAATGTGTGAAAATGAATGTGTTTGTTCCTGATAGTACAACACAAAGGCAGTATGGAAGCACCTAAAATAGAATATATAAACAAAATCTTTTGTTTGGTTCCTCCAGTCTTACTTTTGAAACTCTTGACCTCCTACTCCTACTCCTCCCCCTCTCCATTGCCTTTAACAAAATGCAAGAGAAAAATGGGCAGTATTTTTTCTCAACTCTCCTACGAGATACTACTAGGTGCATTAAAAAATAAATGAATATCTATGCTTCATGATTCTACAGAAAGGTACAAAATTGTTCCATTATCAAGCTGACTAAATAATCAATCACAAAAAATGTGCATCTCTAAGTACAAAAGGATGAAGCGCAGGGTAGAAAAGACATAGCAAGAGTGATTAAATCATGACTAGGAAAGAAACATATGGCAGAAGGAATGTAAGTCACCATCCTAGCCAAAAATCCTCTGCTCTACATATATGTAATAATCATGTGAGACAGACTAAAAATGAACAGGAGAAAAGGATATGACCAACATGTTTTGGGTAATCCTTCCTCACCTCAGAAGAAGAGGAATGACATGGAGGTCCTACTTGTTTGTATCACACTCAACTTTTATTTCTTAAACAGACACAGCACTAGTGGTGAATAACAGGGATATACATATATAAATGATACAATAAATGATACACTATGCACTATATATGGTACTTTACAGCTAACATGGTTGAAATCATTCTCGCTCTTTACTATAATCTTTTACCAAAGACCTCCTTCACTGCAGGATTATATAGAGAAAATTAGGTGCAGTTATCATGTAAATACTTGCACATGCCTTAATAAAGGCTGAACACAAGGAAGGTGGGGAAGCAGGTGGCTAGGTCCTGCGTTGGCCTCTCTTCTGACTCACTCCCACTAAAACCACTCTGACTCCCTAATTTCTTCATGTTTCATCTGTTACTCTTCTTCATTCTCTTCACCAACTAACACATATGATGATATGTATTTCTCCTCATCACTTGGTTCATCCACACATATCCCATGTGGGTCACTGTATGCAAGACTGGATAAGTTAGCAGACCTGCACCTACAACAGTATATAAAGAAGTGCTCTGGAAAACAGAATTTTTCCTCATGCGTGTCTGAAAATGGACGAGACCACTATATGCTATTTAGTGGTATGATAAGAAAGCTAGATAAAGCAGAAGTAGGAAAAGTTAAAACATCACATGATGTTGGCTGCAACCCTATATGCCAAAATCACACAATGTTGGCTGTCGTTTAAGAGTTAAATAGCAAGATGTAAAAATGCACATGTAAAATGAGAAACAGAAGGACTCACTGAACAAGCTCAGAGTACTTAAGATCAAAACAAATGCATACTGAAACAGCAACTGAACATTTCATAATACTATGTTTAAATCACAAGGTTTCAGCAACACAGCAAGCACCTCACGTAAAGAACATAGCATTACATCAGTCAAACTGAATATAATTTTTCCATAAGGTTCATAAGTCAGTGGAAGATTGCAATGTCATGCACAGTAACAGGCATCAGGCAAGTCACCGTTATTTGCATTCTGACAGGGATTACTGGAAAGGTAATCACATGAAACATTTCAAATCACTTTATTTAAGAGCTGGTATATTGTATGTGAATGCAGTTTGCATCCTGTGTATCTAACTTAAATGCTAAAGGATGTACCTAATGATGAATATCAAAATGGCATCAAAAGACAAATCCCAAGCAATGCTAATCACCCAAACATTTGCACGTAGTGGAAGGGCTTACAAAAAAATAATCTTTATTTCTTACCAAATTATTTTCCTATTTCAGCTTTTCAGAACTACAATACTCTTTATACTACGTTCTTCCCTCTTTCACTGCTAAATTGAAGTATCTTGTGATAATTCACTTCTATATTATTATCATCTTTGACTTGATCACCACTTAGATGAGGTGGATCGAATGCAATCAGTCTCCCACCTTATCTATATATATCCTCAATTCACAGCCAGAGTAATTACATGAACATTAGCTACCACATTTATATAAACACTTTTTAGTTTTTCAATCTGCATACTCAGTTACTGGAAGCTTTATCTCAAAAACACATACAGTTTTTACCTACATCCAAATATTAACCTAATTAAGCGGTGCATTTATCATACCATGCTAAACGCTTGTCTCTATAACCTAAACTAAGGGATAGAAAGAGCATCATTCTACAGCTCTGCCACATATAGAAGCATCAACTAAAAAAGGCTATCGTTACCCAGCATTCTATATCAATTTACACTTGAATGAGCTATCTAATTCATAATCAAAGAACATCACACAGCACAACCACTCTCATACATTCTCACTCAAATGGTAACATGCAAGCAACAATTAATTACCTTCTGGTTCCTTTGGAGTTCCTGAAGACTTGCTCTACTACCAAAGCTGTCAACATGCCTCAACTCTCCACGCTTGAGGGGAAAGTGAAAATTGCAACCCATCCCTTGAGTATAATAAGCACACACCTCACAATTGTACTGATCCAATGCTTGTAAAAATAGATCAACAAAACTAATATAGCAATAAATGAAAGTTTATCTAATTAGAATAATAAAATTCATAATAATCATTAGCTTTAAACTTTCTGGGAGTAACATCAAATGATAATATACAAATTATAATTTAAGCAATCAACATAAATGAAATGTAAAATTATGAGAAATTAAGTTCATGTGCATGGCAGAAAAAATGTTATAATCAATTCTATACAACTAACTATGCAAAACAAAGAAATAATCACTCTATAGCTTCTCTATATATGTGAGATAATCACACAAAAGAATTCATATGGGTATTCATGCAGTTATAAATTTTGTAGCAGTCCTCTTCAAGAAAGAATTCATATGCAGATTGATTTACAACTAGTCCAGATATGCTGTGCGGTCAATAAGAGCAGATGATGTCTTCTACAACAGTCCCAAAACTATTTAGATCCTTTGGGTAAATGACCACATCTGCTAATCAAATTTTGTTGTTTACCTCATGTTTCTAAATAAAAAAAGTCCTCTAAGGCACTTCCATAAATAACATATTAAAGTACAGAAGAGAAAATAAACTACAAAATTCATATCCTTTTAGAATATATTAGACTTCATTATCTACAATCATCTAATTCTGTACATGCTTGATTTGCCCGCCTTAGCAAGGCAGCACCAGGAACAGAGCATCTAAGAAAAGAGCCTCGTTTTACTCTTTCTCTGTTCCTTCTTTCAAACAGTAAAAATACAGAAAGGGGGGGGTTTCCAGTCCTAACTTCTACCCCTCTCATTCACCTTCTATATCATGCATGAAATAAATGGGTAACACTGTATTCTTTCTTCCTTATCCATTATTTACAAGTACTTCAAATTAAGCAGATTAAGTCTATGCACTATCAATCGCTTCAAAATGCTGATTATCATACCAAAAGGACTTCAATATTATACAAATTCCTAGAATATGGCCTATAAATGATTCTATACACATACATTAACTTCTAAATCCTAGTCATTCAAAACAATTAGTATCATATCTTGATCAGACAATGAGGTATCAATTTTTGCACTATTTCCATTTAAATTATTACAATAATGCAAAGTCAAACATTCATACCTGTAAGCAGCAATGGATTAATCAAAGAAATGAGCAATGGAAAATCTAATTACCAAAGGGCAGACCTAAAACACCACCGCATTCATCTGCCTGTTATTATAATTTGTTTACCATTACAAACCCTTATTACAATAAAACAATGAATTTATCATTGGATATGCTCTTTAACAGTTTAATCTCATCAAAAGGTGCAAAGCCACAGTCATCCTAATGTGATATTCATATTAGGTGCAAAATCTTATAACCCTACGAGACTTATTATAAATATGCTACTTAAAAATATAAATCACATCAACAAACATTAAGAAATCGAGAAACCTTACCTTAAGCTGGTCCTTGATTTCCTGTTCATAGGTAGATGGTGTATTCCCATGCACACGTCGTACTGGAATGTTCCGAGGCTTCTCTTCCTCTGCTATAAGCGTGGAGACTATGGACGCATCCGGGCGGAAATCTGGATGCTTTGTGTTGATGTACGCCAGTTCAATTGCCACAAGATTTTCAACCTGATAGAAATGAAATGCATCTTACATTCTATCCTTAAAACCAAGCAGCTATTCCAGTTCTATTCACAATTATTGCAACTACTAATGAACAGAACAGTTACTAAAAATATTATTCATAGTCTAAGACTCTCATGTTCAGCCTCTTTTAAGCATCACAATAAGCTCATGCAAAGCAAAGGAAAAAAGTATCTAAAAATATGCAAACATGTATGTATAAATGTATGCATATATGTAAGAATCCTTAATATTATCATCATTACTAGCAGATTCGGGCCCTCCAGGTCCTCATTTGCTTGCTCCTGCGAAGGGTTACCACACTCTCCTTCACTAAAACCATGCACTACCACCATGGCAATCACATCCTCCCTCTACCACCACTCCCTCCCTCCCTAGCCGCCACAATCTCTCTCACCACCACCACACCCTTCCATACAACCACCACTCCATCCTTGGCTGACACATTCACCCTCACCACCAACCACTCCCTCCCTAACTACCATACCTTCCCTCATCACTATCATTCTCTTCCTACCATACTCTAAACAGCAGATGGCTTTGTTCAGTTGTGTAATCAGTCACTCTGTCATTTTCCGTCTCCATACCTCCCATATTCCCAGAACGGAATCACCACAGAACAATAATTTTTTTTCATAAAATGTTTCACCACAGCATTCAGAAAATTCTCTTCTGTCTAGGAAATGGATGAATCATTGGTAACTGTGCACAGTGCTATACTCGACTTCATCCTTTAAGGCCACTGGGATGTGGTCGTCGCTGAGAGAGGTATTCCCCCAGCGTTGCCACCTATGCTCTCCACCAACCCCGCCTTGGTCTATTAATAGCTTGACCTGACCCAGCCCCGGGCCAGGGTACACTCGGCTGGCAACGCCGCAAAGCTGTGGTGTCAAATCTAATGAAAAACATAGTGATCAATTGCTTTCAGAACAAAAACTTTGTTGGTCATAAATACATACAGCCTGATCATAGAATTTAATAATTACGATATTCTTCATTGATACGTCACAATGCGAAAGACACTTCGTCATCATTGTGGTGGGGAACACGTGACAATGCTTGGGGAATTTTCCTGTTAGGGACGGCCAACACCCTAGCGGCCTTAAAGGCTGAGGTTGAGTATAGTCATTGTGCATCTGTCAATGTCCTCGCTGTATCTACAGACGGGGGACAGACAAACAAGCAGGAGTGCCTTTCTATAGTAACCTGTTATCATTATCCTCTCCCTCTCTACGATACAGTTACAGCCCTACTATTTCATCCAGTATCATGTCCACTCTAAGTTACTGTGCCTAAAGCACTCCACTTCCTCAAGGTTCTCCCCATTCAAACTCACATTCAGGCCTGTCTTGTCCCCATGCTTGAAATCATTACCTTGCTTTTGCTCACATTTACTCTCAAATTCCTCCTTTCACAGGCACCCAAACTCAGAGATCAGCTTCAGGAGCTTCTCTCTCAGATCTAAAAAAGCAGTGTCATCTGCAAACAGCAACTGACTTGCCTCCCAGGCCCCCTCAGTCCCAACATACCACAAACCTACCACTTACTCTAAGACCCATGTATTTTTTCCTTTACAACCATCTCCATAAATAGATTAAAAAGCCATGGTGACATCAAATATCCTACATGTAGATCCAATTTCACTAGAATCCACTCAGCCTTCTCCTTACGCACTGTTACACACGCCTTACTCTCCGGATAAAACTTTTCACCGCATTTACTAGCTCTCTTCCCACATGTTACATTTGTATCATCATCCTAATGGCATTTCTATTGGCTCTCTCATACACTTTCTCCAGGTGCATATATGCCAAATACAAATCTCTCTTCTTCTCCAAGTATTCCTTACACAAATTTCTCAAAGCTAAAAATCCTCTTCCAATCCTGAAGCCATAATACTCCTCATCAATCAGCTGCTCTATGCATGTAACCACCCTCTTAATCACCACTTTCCCATACACCTTATCTGGAATACTCTTTAATTTGAGCATTCACTTGTGTCCAACTTTCCTCTATGTAAGGGCATTACACATGCACTTTCCCAGTCCTCTGTTACTTCACCTCTGTCTATATAAATGTTGAATAGCCTTAATAATCAATCAAAAACATTGTCACCTACTTACCTGAGAAACTCAGCAACAATCCCAGCCACTCCCACTGCCTTGCTACACTTCATCTTAAGCTAGGTTTTTATTTCTTCCTCTCTTTTCAACATAACATTCACATTACATACCACCCATCTCAAAAACACCACATCAGCCAACCTATCATTAAGCAAATTCAACACTCCTTCAGAACACCCCATCTCTTTTTCACATAATCTTACCTGTTACCACTTCCCCAGCTGTTCCATCACTGTTGCCTCCTTTTATTCTGCTTCCCTTCCAGTATTTTCCTCCTCCTAAAGAGATTTTTTTCTCTCTCTGAAGTTCTTTGATAATCTCCACCCCATCCCTCATTTGCCCTCTTCAGCTCCTTAGCCTTTCTCTTGACCTTCCACCACTTTCCCTTGTACACCTCCCAATTCTTCGCACTTCTTCCCTGCAAGTATCATCCATAC
>JAUUDW010191714.1:0-16889 GCA_032361385.1 Panulirus guttatus | reverse complement strand
GTGTATAAGCAGTATGAAGTGCATGCAGAAGGTACAGAACTCTGTTAAGGAAAGCTAAGGCACAGTTTCACTGAGACTGTGAAATTGGGTTTTGAATCGTGTGCATGTTAAGCAAGATATTCAAATGATTGTTTTGTCTCTATTATCATACCTTTAACCTGACTCCTTGTTAATTGATGTTGCTTGGTGAAGGGGATGTCATGAAGATCTACAATTCATGTTTTTACACCAATGATCAAATTTGAGCTAATCTGTGACGGGGATATGAAATGTCTTAGGCCTCCTTATAACAACAGTCATGCGAGTTCTATTACCCTTTATCCATGAAGTGGAGAGGATGTTACAGAAACTGCTAAGTGTAGATGACATTAGGCAGTATTTGTCCACCGGCAGTAGCAAGTCTAGCAATCCAGATGATAATCTACTTGATGATGAAAATGAATCTGATGTTAGAAAGAACCAGTTGTATCAAATTATATTTAAATGAAGTGCTGACAGTCAAATTATTGTGAAACTAGGGTGTGTTGAGCTTTGAGCTATATTGGAAATATTTTTCCACCAGAGGTTTCTCTCGTTTACTTCTCCAAGGGGAAAATTGAGATCTAGTTTACTTGTTTCTTTGTTGTTTTATTATTTGTTTATGATGTTCTTTAATTAGAGAAAAATCTTTTCCCTTTGCTTGAAAACACACGTTTTTCAGAAAGCTTGGGAATTTTGAATGCTTGCCTTAAGGGTTAAAAGATGTTGGAAGCAGCGACAGACATTTTGCATATCAGACAGTTCCTGGGGAGGGCCCTGATGATGGTACAGATAAATAGAAAAATGTGATTATGCCTATATATCTTAAGTGTAAATCATACCTTACAGAATATGTGCTTAATATAGAATGATTATAGAAAGTTTTCACTGAAGTCTGGCAACATAAGTTGGTAACCATGCCTTTATTTCTTTAGGTTGCAGCAGACCTGGTCCTCCAGTTCTTGCATTCAAACCCATCACATAGTCCATTGCTGGTCCATGGTCTGAGTGTTGGTGGTTATGTTTCAATGGAAGTCATGAACAAGGTTAGTTTCTAGTTGATATTTTATTTCTACATAATAAACATACTGAATAATGTGGAGAATTTTCATTATATCTCATAACACTTAATAAAGGGAGCTAACAAAAAGGAAAGATGTAGCCGTATGGTACTATTTACAATGTTTATCAAGAACTGGCAGCCACATAGGTCATTATTGACAAGTTCTTTGATTGAGTTATATTGTAAAGGACAAAAAATGCATGTGCATGCTTTTGTTAAAGAAAGTTGTAAGGGCAAACAGACATAAGTACTGAATATCTTATGATGGCAATGATTTCAAAAGCATTGAGGCTACTGTTTCATTTTTTCATAGAGGTGTGACTTTACTTGTAGTTACAAATAGAAAGACATATCACTGTAAAACTTTTAATTTACTTAAATTAACCATTTAATTGTTGCTTTTATTTGAACCATGTTATTATCCACATGTCAGATTAGAAGAGTGCTAGATTAATATTTAAACTTTTGAACAAGAAAGTCTTGGCTTCTCAAGTATGTGAAGTTACGACTTTCTTGTTTGGGATGTATTTGTAAGTGAAATTATCGGTATGTGTACAGTGATTTTACAAAAGTATGTAAGATTATTATCATATTGGTAGTTAGAGGAGGTGCAAGGTGATTATGATAATGCCTTATGATACCTGAATATGGCTTCATCAAATACAACAGTCTTTTGTCCTTATTTGTCAGTTGTTTATTACTGAAACTTTTACCTTATTAAAATCAGTAAGAACTGTATTTGTAACATTTGATTCAACACTTACTTGGCATTTACTTTATTTGTATACAATAAGCAGTCTCTGTCTGTTTCTCTGTTCATTTAACTGTTTGATATTTGTCACTTTATCTCTGTATGTGGTTGCATGTTGCTACCTATTTGTGCAATTAGGGGAGGGGGCTACACAGTTGTGAAGCCCTGTCTTTTGGATTTTAATTTCGTAAAGCTTTCTAAACTTTTGTTTGCCATCAGCATTTACATATTCATAGCTTAGCTTGCTCCATCCACTATAAGTTTGTTAATAGTCTGACTTACTTTGTAACACTTTTGAAGCATAGTTGCATGTTATGCATACAAATGTTTCATATAGGTACATGGAGCTTTATAAAGAGTGGAAGAGTTACACCATACAGCTAAAATTGGTTACCTTTTTTAAAAGGCCTAGGAAAACTTCTCCCCCTCCAGTTGAAACGGTTCTTAAACCTGACAATTCAGGGTATGATGTAGAATACCATGCTGCCTGTCATTCACCTTTCAAGTAACCCTCACTTCACATTAGCCCACTCATCACCAGTTAGGGCTTCATTACCACATTTTACAGTGTTTTTGATAGATACTGTTTAGAATGAATGGTGATACAGTGTGATATGATATTTGAAAGGTAAGAAGTATGAAGTTTATATCATACTTAAGGGTTAAATACAGTAAAAAGATTTAGAAATGGATTCCCCCTGTATATATTGTAATGGGTTTTATTTGCCTTTTTTTATGTTAGCTGAGACGGCATGGACAACTGAGGCCCTAATCAAGGCCATCCCATTAACGCTATACAGTAATCCCTTGATTTAACGGACTAATAGGAGGAGGGAGTGTCCGCTAATGCCTAAAGGCCGATAAGTCGAATGTAACTATTTTTGATGCAATATACAGTTCACATGCTATCTCTTAACTTGTGTCACTTGATGCCATTTTGAATGTAAAGAATTGCAAAATTATTTAATCAATAAAGTCACAGTTCTTTGTATATATCTTGATCACAGGATAGCTTGAGGCAGACTAAGACTGAAACAAAGTGAGTATACCCCATGCTACCAAAAAAAAACAGTGCGACATGAAATGCACATAGTGCAGTGTTTTGAGATTTTTTAATTTATTTTTATTTTTTCAATTATTGTTAAGTAATGTATTATTTGCCCAGTCTATAGTGCTGAATTATGGATATGCCACACTAGAATAGCAAGTAGGGTTCAGACATTTGATAGGATTTTCTTAACATTGGATTTAGAAATTAGCGAGAGGAAAGAGTAAGGAAAAGATAGAAAAAGAGAAGATATGGGTAAGGGATTAGTCATTTAGGTAGAAGATGAATTATTTCGGTAGTTTGGATGTAAAGATTATATATGAATAATGGACTCTTGATAGAGGGGTGATTGGAGATTTGGAAGGATCATGTCATGGCAGTGACTTACCTGTAACATATAGTCAAATTCTGTTATTAAGATTTTTAATCATGTAGGTCTTATTTTTTTTCCATTAATTAAACATTGATGTAAATATTTATTAAAATCTAGTATATTATATTGTTTGAAGAGATTATTTGGTGGCCTTGTTGGAGGGATGGGATATGTAATGACAGTATTATTGGTACGCTGCTGCATAGCAGAAAAATGTGCACAGGGTATAAATAACCAGTATTGCTTGTTGACATTACTTTCATTTAAATCTTCTACAGATTAAAAATGATATGCAGAAACATGGACTTCTTTTGAATCGTTTTGTTGGGCAAATCTGGGATAGTGCAGTGGACATAGATGGTATACCAGATGGTGTACCTAGAGCTATCACCAACAACTTGAGTCTACAGAGGAATATCAAGAAATATCTCTTGTGAGTAGTCCATCACACTGTGGATTGGTTGGAGATGCATGAATGCACTCTAGCAGAAAGAGAGCTTATGTCAGTCTCTTGTTGATGAGTTAAAGTGAATGATTCAAAGAATTTTATCCTTTATGGACTAATTAGTGTAGGGCCTCTGAGAGGAGGGTGCAGGGGATACATCATACCTGGGCCCAGGGGGTCCAAAAGAGAGCCCAGGAATTTTCTGGGATCTCATAAAATGCAGAAAATCAACAGAGCGCTCCATTCTTTCCCTCTCTCATCTTTCATACCCTTTTTGGCCTTACGGCTTATGGCATAAAACCATAGTGGATAAAAACAGGATAACTAATGGTGAAGGGAAGGGGGCCTGAAAGAAACTTTGTACCCCATGATAAAATTTCCCTCAGGGAGCCCTGAATTAGTAAACAGTCTTTCACACATCAGAAAATCCATTGAATCTACATAAGTTACAGTGCACAGTTTTATGCATATTACATACAGTTCATTAATTCATATATGATGGTCAGCATTAAACAGTGTTGTATATGGGATTGGAACCCAATTTCATGTGATGTTTTAATTTGTGTCCCTCTCTACATCCTTTTGCAAGTGCAGTAAACACGATCAATTTGGACTAGATATAATAGAGATGTCTCTGTTGATATTGTTATTGATTTTGAGCACAGCGGACCACTACTGATGCCAAATGGTCTTGATAGTTTTCAGATGCATGAGCCAGTCCAACTTTTCAAACTTGTTTAACAGTATCATGAATCCTTTGGAGCTCTCTTGTTTGATAATATCCCAAATGCCATAGGGGATAGTGCATATCTATCTGTCACCAAAGCCATAGGCATCTCATGTGGGAAATTTCTATCAAATTTTTATCATTGAAAAATGTTGATTCTCTGGTCGCAGATTTACTGATATGTTTTGAGAGAAAATATTTCTGAGATAATGAAGTAATATGGGCATCATTTAAGTGTTTTCTAGCCCAGAAGTGACCCATACTCTCAATGGCAGTTCACCAACCGTTCTTTATTTGATTGTTATATGACTGTATTCAGTTACAAACAACTACTTTATTTTCATATTGAGTGATGCTAGATACACTTATAAAGTGAAGATAGGTATTGATTTTCCTGGAGATCTTTTTGTTTCTTAGACTGTCAAAAAGTATGTGTTTGCATATGACAGAATCCTGTTAGTAGGGAACCAATTTGGGTATTCAGTGAGGTTTTGGATTTATTGGAAAATAAAGAATTTTGCTTTAGTCTGTCTTAGGAAATTTGGTCTTTGAAGATTTGTTGGTAGAATTGTATACTAGACACAGGGTCAGTTAATTACATTCTCTTAGGTTTGACAGGGGGTATTTTTTTTAGCAGAGGTAAATAATTTTTTGAGAATTTTCCAGCCATGTTTTGAAAAAAGAAATTATTAATAAGGATGCCTATTGAGAGGCTCATAAATTATGGAAAAATCCTGAGTAAGCATATACCCACCATACAAGAGGTGCACAGAAAATTAAAAGATATTCAGTGAAGCATAAATCCATTCATCTTGAGGCACAGAGGGAGCAGAAAAATACTGGTTCTCAGTATGCATGCACTTACATATAAAGAGGCACGTAGTGTACAAATAGATCCTCAGTAAGCCTGTCCAGCCTATGGAGAAGTTTATTGGGTACAGGCAAATTCTGAGTAAGCATATACTTGCCTAACAAGGGTCTTACACAAATCTTCAATAAGCAATAAGCTTTTTGAAAGGCATATGGGATACAGCTTAGTAAGCATGTTTCCAAATTCCAAGAGTTCATAAGATGTGGAGACATTCAGTGAAGCTTGTACCCACCTAGTAGGAAACATATAGAGGTATGAGTTTATGTCACAGCATAGCAAATGCTGATGGATCTTATCTATATAAAGTCATATCCTGTATGTGTCAAGCAACACAGTGCATGTTGATCTACATTTACCTCGATAGTGTTTATTCCTTTAATGTATCAAGCAGCAAGGCATATACTAGCATTTCTCTGCCTGTAGAGTGGTTTTTTTCTGTAATGTGTCAAGTAGCACGTGGTGTCTTCTATATCATGTCGAGCAATGCAGTGTGTACTGACATGTCCTTGTCTTAGATTCTTTTGTAATATGTAAAGCAGCACAATGCTTGCTGACATTTCGTGGTTTATACAGTGTTTTCTTTAATATAGCAAGCACACTGCTTGCTGATATATCTCTTACAGTACAATATTCAATCCTGTGTTATGCCAAGTAGCACACAAAGATGTGTGGACCCAGAAAGATTGAGCTATGTAGAGACACCAGCAAGAAAAATATCCTCAACGTCATCATCACCAAAAGACAAGTGCTGTAGAACCATTTTCATCTGGTCCTGTTATCTTACAGTATTTTTCAGTAAAAGTAATTCCTCATTTCTTTTTTATGTGGTAAGACTATGCAATTGAAGGACAGTTGATGGATTAGTTCAGAAAGTCTGCTTTAATTTCATGAAATGTGCTGTTGAGCAAGAACCATCACTTACCCTCCATTCCCAGCCCACCTTTTACCATAAAGTTGGATTTGATGGCAACAGCCATTGAGATTCAGAACCGACCATGGAAGGTAGTAGTGCAGCAGAGTTGGGGTTGGTGTAACATTAGTGGAAGGAAGTAATGGCTTCCAGAGTTATATCATTTTTTACATTATTGTTTCTGGGTAGATTTTTCACACAATTTTTCCCAAATAATTCCAGGGCATATTATTTTTTTCAGTATGCATATGATTTTTATGTGGTATCATTTTTATGGGTTCGTTTACCAAGCAGATTGAATTAGATGGCTTAGCTTGAGAGGTACTTGATAAAAGGAGAGCTGATGATTCTGATTCAGGAACATGCTTTTTACAAGATCAGAGATGACATTTTTCCTTTCTCTCAGACTTTAGATACATTCTGATAAAAATCATATTAGAAATTATCTTGTGTTTTCATATGCGGTACTTAGGGAAACTTTTGCAGAGTAGATGGTAGTATTTCATGCTGTAGAATGCTCAGATCTGTGTTTGATTATAGATCAAATGCAAACATACATCTCAGTACCCATAGTTATATCAGTAAAATTCATATTTCTTCTTGCAGATGGTATTTGAAGGCTCAGTATAACACATCAACAATTCATTTTAAGAGAGCAAGTGCCCTGATGCATGAGAACTTCATTCAGACACCATCGCTCTTCTTCTTCTCAGAAAATGACCCTGTCTCCACCCCAGAAATGAATGCTAAAGTTTATAAGAAGTGGGAGGCCAAAAATTTTCCAGTAAGTCAACTTATGTTTAATAACCTAGATAACCCAGCACAATCCACATTGCCAAGAATGCTCACCGTCGAGTCAGTTATTGTTGACTCAACCAGTATGTCAGTGAAGTTAAAGGATTCAGGTTACTAATGTGATTGTGAATATCTGCAATCCCTTCGCTGCACAATAAAGTTTTGTCTCATGTGCAGATATTGGAACATTATAGGAAAAGAAATCACATAATGTGTGAATCAGTCAAGGTCTTAAACAAGGTAGGTTTTGTGCTTGAACTTACTTTTAAACCACACATGATTCTGTATTAAAAATTTAGTGAGGGAATTTTTTTTTCATGCATATTCACTGTTTCCCACATTAGCGAGATAGCGTTAAGAACTGGGGACTGAGCCCCAGAGGGAAAATCCTCACTTGGCCCCCTTCTCTGTTCCTTCTTTTGGAAAAGTAAAAACTGGAGGGGAAGATTTCCAGCCCCCCGCTCCCTCCCCATTTAGTTGCTTTTTATGACACGCAGGGAATACGTGGGAAGTATTCATTCTCCCCTATTCCCAGGGATTATATCTCTGCAAATACTGTGCATCACCTGAAAAATACATGATGTGTACCATATTTGGAATTCTTGACAGCTGTATTGCCTTTTTTGTATTTCATCCTTTAGTGACTTTGATTACATTTTTTGTCCAGTAATGTGAATATGGATGTACTCTTGATATTTTAGTTTGATTATCCCCTATCCCCTGGGGATAAGGGATAGAGAATACTTCCCACTTATTCCCTGCATGTCATAGAAGGCAACTAAATGGGGGGCTAGCACCTGGAAATTCTCCCCTTCAGTTTTACTTTACCAAGAGAAGGAATAGAGACACGGGCCAAGTGAGGATTTTTCCCTCTGAGGCAAAGCCATGTGTTCTTGTCGCTGCCTCACTCATGTGGGAAATGGCGAATATGCAAAAAAGAAAAAAATGGAATGAAATGAAGCAGGTGCTGATGTACAGTGATGATGAAATTCTTAAGAATATGTCAACTTGAGAGTTGCTAATGATAATACCAGAGGAAAGTAAGTTAAGCATGATATTGGTAGAGTGTGCAAGAGAACTGAGCTACTTCTTGTCTACCATTTCCTGATTAGTGAAGTAATGCCTGGAACAGACAAAGAACAGCCTCATTTGATCATGTTCACTCTCTTGCTGACACATGTAATGCACCAAAATCAGAGCCTCTTATCCATAGCCAAGCTTCAGTTGCAAATGAATAGAATAATAGTAGTAATTAATGAAAATAATAATAATGATAATAATAATTGTAGTAATAATGATAATCTTTTTGTATATTTTACTTGCCTTTCCTGCCTTAGGGTAGTTTCAGGAATAGGTGAATGAGCCTATGAGGAAAATTACTAGCTTTGCTCCTTGTCTTCTACCTTATTGTAATTTAAGCCAGTAGAGAAGGATTTCTAGCCTCCTCTTACTGCCACTTAGTTGCCTTTTATATCATGTAGCAGATATGTAGGTAATATTCCATCTCTCCAAACCCCAGTGATAATAATAACACCAACAACAATGACCTTAGTGATAATAATGATAATAACTCCAGCAACAACAACAGTAATAATGGTAATAACAATAATAATGTTACTAACAGGGGGACAGGAGAGAAAGAATACTGCCCGTATATCTCCTATGTCTTGAAGAAGGCGACTAAGAGGAGCTGGAGCATTCAGCTGAAAACCCTCACCCACTGTATTACTTTCCAAAAGAAGGAACAGAGGAAGGAGCCAAATAAGGATTTTTTCCTGTCGGGCTTATTCATCTAATCTTGATGATACCTTGCTCATGCAGGAAATAGCAAACAAGTGTAAGAATAAGAAATGATAATGATAATGTTAGACAGGAAATGAGGGAAAGTATAGATTTTGCAAAGCCCTATAGAGTGAAAGTGGAAAGTGTACTAAACTGTGTTACAGATTTGGGGTGAGAAAGATTGGAAGAGGGACAGGATTTAAGTATTTGGGAGCTATCTTAAGTAAGTTTGATGATATGGAAGGAGAGATAAGGGTAGAAGAGTCACTGGGTCTCGTAATAGAATACTGAGGGGTTTAGGTGTAAGTATGGAAGTGAAGAAAGGATTAAGAGACAGCATAGTCCTCGTGCCTGTGGCCTGGCCATCCAAAACAAGTACATGGGATGAGCCACAGAGATCAAGAATCCAGACTGTGGAAATGAGTTATTTGTGAGGAACTTGTGGTATAGCGAGATGGAATAAAGAAAGTAATGAGGGGGTGTATGAGAAATTTGATATGGAAGAGAATGCAAAGGGGATGATTTGTGGAGTATTAGAGTGGGTAAATTGTAATACTCTGAGGTGGTTTGGGCACATGGAAAGATTGTAAGACAGGGAGTTTACAAGGAACATATATTATTATATGAATAAAGGGGTTGGTGTGAAGGGAAGACCATCTGTGACATGGGGAAGTAGAGTGCATGAGTACTGGAGGGTGAGAAATGAGGAAAAATGAGAGGAATGATGTATGCAAGGGAGGCATGTAAGGACAGGGATAAAGAGAGACTTTTGCCATGGCCACCTCCTTATAGGGAGTTCCCATAGGGCACAGGCATCAGAGATATAGATGGATAGATAGATAAAGATGAAAATAATAATGATAATAATAGTAATGATAATAGTGCTAACACCCTCCTTTTATTCACATTAAGTTTTCTCCTTTCATTCACTTTCCTATACTCAGACACCAGCTTTGTGGTTTCTCCCTGTAGTCTACCACCACAGCTGTATCATCTGCAAACAGCAACTGACTCACCCCCAGGCCCCAGAATACTGTTTGCTCATCCCAAATACTTATTCCATTCTTCTCTTCTTTCATGACCATGTATGAGTGATGAATATCTATCTATCTATCTGTCTTTCTGTCTATCTACCCATCTGGCTATCTATCTATCTATCTATATGTCTGACGCCTGTTCCCTTCAGGAACTCCCTCATGGGGATTGCTACGGTAATAGAGTCTCCATAACTAGTGAACTCCAATGCCTCTTCTTAGCCTTTAGTGCCTCACCCTTAACAGGCCTCTGACAGATGGCCAGTCCAATGCAGTGTTTGTAGATGCTCCTACCTAATGTTCTTGCCTACTTCTTTTACCTAATGTTTGTACCTAATAGTCCTACCTACTACTTCTGTCTATTGCACCTACCATTTTGCTAAAAGGCAGGGTTAGCACATAGCACTCTCCACAGGAAATCTAGAGTTACAAAGAATGAGCTGTGTGAGTTAAGTGTTGTGCATGACAGGGAGAGATATTTTCTATGTTTGTGGACAGAATGCCAGCAGTCCTCATGTAGGTGAGACAGAAAGAAAAGACAGCTACCTGGGTCAGAGGTGTGCAGCTTGACAACCAATGAAGTGCTGGTTCACTTTGAAGCTATCACTTACCCTCCCCATATCCAGGTGGGTAATACTGGTGATATACCTACCTGGTCATTGGCTGCCTACCAACCAATAACTGGAATAAAAACCAAGGGATGATGAAACTGTAGATGTCAGTAGTTTAAAAAAGTTTAAAAAGCTGTGTAATGAGCATGCCCTTTTCTATACTTCCTCCTATAGTAGTCTGTGTTGTGGAGTGAATGAAAAAAAATGATTGGTTGGGGAAGCATAAATAGATTTGGGAAGAATGAAATGTGTAAATGTTCTTTAGTTCTGTTGCTGGGAATTCGAGGGTATTGAATACAGAAATGATAGCAGAAAGATTTTTCGGTGGTACTGACATGTATCCTCCAGCATAGTTTGTCATCCAAAGTTTCATTGAAAAGCTTGATGGACTGCACAGCCTTGATGGGGCTGGGGTTAAGTGGGCCATTAGGGATTTGTACATGATTGAAGACACGGTTGATATGCATGATAATGATCTTGGTATAGTGACTGTGATGTGGTTGGCTGTCTTACAGTTCTGGAAGATAGGATTGTGCATGAATATTCTGTAATTAGACATAGCTATAGAGTTTATTAAGGATTGTGCCGGAATTGTTACCTAAGAAATGAAGGAAAGAGCATGCTGGAGATAGGAAAACAGTCAGTTTTCAAATGCGAATTATATGTTTACAGGTCTATGTAAAATGCTGGCAAGATTCAACTCATGTAAGCCATTATCTGAGACATCGGAAAGAATATGAAGCAGAGGTTGTCGCATTCATGGAGCGCATTGGAATGATTGAACCCTCTAGACAAAGAGCTACATCTGTTTGAAGATCAGCTCAGAAATATGGGATATTTCCTCTCTCTTTTGTTGAGAAGCATGCATAAAAAGCCTATTTACACGGTGTACTTATTACTGAATTTCTTGCTAGATATTATGTATATGTTTTCATATTAAGGTCATTCTCATTTATGTAAAATTATGTTACTATATTAAAATTACTATGGTTGTTAAAACTGAATCATCAATACTGACAGGTAAAAAATAAATTAGTGGAAAACCAAAGGCAGAGCACTTTATATCCCTAAGTTTCAATCTTTTAGATATCTGTGTTCATATAACATTAGGGACATTGAATTTATATGTCTATGTATGCACATCTCATGTTAAATTATGTTCCAGTTATATTGCATCAAATGTATGTCTGATGTAATTAGTGGTGTTAACATATTCATTTATATCAATAAGAATCTTTGTGATACTGTATTCTTGTAATGATATTAGAAATAGTTTATTTGAAGTAAATAGAAATTGGTAAGTAATTAACCATACAACAGCAGCAGAATATGATGGTTGTACTGTGCTGCTTGAGTGATGAGTGTCATAGATTTGGTGGGAACAGTAATAATGAGTAATGGGAATCCCTAATACTAGATAAAGATAAATTTTTCCTATACATTTTGATTTTTAGTTATATATATCCACATTCTGTTGCATTTCTTGATTTCTCTCTTTCATAGTCTTCTTTGGTGTTCTTATAGATTACTGATAATGTTTAATTAAAATGTGACGGTTAATTGCCTAAAGGCTAAGAGTGGCACTGGTGTTCACCAGTTATGGAGACTTTTGCCATGGCCACCCCCATGAGGGAGTTCCAGGAGGGAACGGGCATCAGAGATATGAAGTTAGAATGATAATTACTCTGGCAATTTTTTTTCACTAAGTTAACTGGTAATATTTTGAATTGAATATTTTGTCAAGACAAGAACTTGTATAAAACTATGAAATGGTCTGATATGGAACAAGACTCGTTTGTAGAACAACTTGGAAATGTAAAGAAAAATAATTTTCTAAGAGTGCTTATTTTTACCTATATCTGCCAGAAATCCATTTGCTAACTTGCTGTGGCAAAGAAGGTGCTATGTTGGTGATTCAACTGTATACCAGCCTAGTTCATCTGCATATGGGGATGTTGATTGAGATTAGTTAATGAATTTATCAGTAAGAAAGCTGAGGAATATCTTTGAGAATATATGTTAAAAGCAAACTTTTGGATAATGTTCTTATGTTACATGTGCTAATTTTAGTTCCAAGCACTGTACACACTAAATTAATATTTTGTGCCTTTGTGTTACTAGGTAAGTATACAGTATGATGCAAGTCATTGTAAACTGCTGAGCTGGCTCAAAAGTAAAAAGTCATTGCACAGTTTGTGTAGCCAAACCTAAAAGGATTTTTCATGGTTTCACTTGACTGTTTTGATTGCCCGGGTTTAGCCCATTTGACAGCACATGATCCCCCATACACGACATCACTCCTCTTTTTTTTTTCCCTCCAGTGCATGCCTTAGCCTCCTAAGTACCCCCAAGACTCATCTAAACATCCTTCCATATCTTCCATGAGCTTCTCTTTCCCCTTGCCACATCCACAGTGAGATTGTCTTTTTCCAGTCTCTTCTTTCATCCTCTCAAGGTGACCAAACCGTTGAAGCAATCCCAAGTTGGCCCTCTTAATCAGGTTGTGCTCACTTTCATATCTCACTGACAATGTGATTTCTATCCAGTCAAGCTTTCATGCCGCACATAATCTGAACCCCTACAAGGCTCCAGAGTGATACTTACAAGAGGTGAGTAACTCCTTTAGACGAATATTTACATAACAAGTTTCATGCCTCCATTTCACGGCCATGCACTGATCCTGGGTGCTGACTAAGGAAGCAGTGCACAGTAGTTTCTCCTCACAGCCACTCATGCCAATGAGAGCACATTTTAGCAGTTTTTTTAAGGAAACAGAGTTACATCAAGCTAGATTAAAATGACCAGGGAGATGATCCTGAATTATGTAATGTTGATGATCTGTCATTAGATCATGTGGAGTGTGACCAAGATAATGGAGAAGGTTTTATAGCCAAAGTGGAGGCAATGTTGTAGCCCCCATCTGACATTGAAATCACTACATCTGACTGGTGTTACAGGTAATATTACGAACTTTTATAATTTAACTCATGAAAAAATTACCAATGAATCACATCAATTATAGCAAGTAAAGATTTATTGCGTGAGAAAAACAGTTACAATCAGTCATTAATATTTCAGTATAGGTAAATGCTAAAACATGCATTTTGGAAACTTACTTGACACTCGGGTCTAACTATACCAGTTTTTAGCTTGTGCCGAAACATTCACAAAAGTTTTACATATTTTTACTATAAAAGAAGTAAGTGAAAAGTGCTTTTGAAGGAACTTTTTTTCTTTTTAGTGTTAAATGAATATCTTATGATTTTATCTTTTGATTTATTTCATATTAGGTGATAGTAGCAGTCAATAGGAAACTCTGAAAACACCACACTAGAGTTGCCAGTGGTCTGTTAAAGTTGATGCACTAAAGCCTAAAAAGTAGCACTGGAGTCAACAGTTATGGCAACTTTTGCTGTGGCCACCCCATTGAGGGAATTCCTAAAGGGAACAGGCATGAGAGGTATAGATAGACAGACAAATAGAATTAATTTCATAAACTTGAAAAACATGAGTTTTAAGGGTTGGAAAGATAACTTAGTGGGATTTTAAGGGTTAAGGCATTGAGGAGTTTGTGGAGGATGAGGACACCTTCTGTAAGGGCAAAGATGGGTATGTATGATGGTACAGCAGCTCCGATGGTGTTGTACCTGTGTAAATCTTAGTCTCTAAGAGCAAGATTATGAGGTAAGGTAGATGTGTTGGCATGATATACCATAGTGCAATAAATGATGTGAGGGAGATTGATCATGTTGGGAATGACTATGTAAAAGAGGTTTGTGGTATATGATAAGAGCTGACCAGGGTGTGTTGAAGTGATTTGGACATATGGAGAGGATGACCAGAGTCTGACTAAGAGAACATTCATTTCAGAAGCAGAAAAGGAGGAGACCAAGGAGATCAAAGGATGGAGTGAAATAGATTTTGAGTTATAAGGATTTCTTGCATATGCCATTCATTACCCACTCCCCTCACCTTTTCCCATTTTCACTCAGTCTCTGTTGGTATTTCTTCACTTAAGTCTCCTTTCTATACTCACTCACTCTCATCGCTCTCTTCTTCACATTATTACTCACAAGTCTCGTTTCTCCTTTGACAGTTCTGTAATTCCACCTCTTGACTCAATGGACGTGGTGTTATTGTGTGACATACATATGGCATTGCCTATTGATAAATGGTAGTAAAGATTTGTTGAGGAAATTCTCATTCAAAAGCCCATCATTACCCTTCTACTGGAAGTAGTGCAGCCTTGAAGCTGCAGGAGCCCCTTCAGAGAAAGGGGTCCTAGTGTTATATAACAATAAATATAAACCTTTGAAATAAGCCTACATCCACTCACACTTTGACAAAGACTTCATGCCACTGAGTGTGATCAGGAAATCTCTTCATTTGGAAGGGGAGACAACTATTCATATTTACTTAAATTCAATTTATTAACCTGAGAAACATTAGGGGTTTCAAAGGGTTATTCTCAGGAGCTTTGGGTAGTTGAAAGGGTCAACCTTGTGTCGTTGGAGAGGACAGAATCCCTTACAGTTAATGTATTCATTTATTATTCAGCTGTAGGTAAACTAGAATCTTTAATTGAAATGACTTTAGCCAGACTATTAAAGTCTGACAATTCCAGCCAAACCATTAGAATTAAACAATAATTGCCAAGCCATTAGAAATAGACATAACTATAAAGTTGCAAATGTATACATATGGAGATGAGTCAATTATTTTCAGAAGCCTTCTGTGAACATCAGTCTTGGTTCCAAATGTCAAAATTTTGAACACAGTATCAGCATTAGCAAAAGCTAGTCATGCGATATCTAAAACCCGTGGTAATGGGTTTAAAAATGCTTTAGATAATTTTCCACAACATGTATTCATGAGTAAATTTCTAGGAATATCCCAAATTAAGGTGGTCATGAGCTCATAAACAATAAAATCACAACAACAGCCATCTTTTATTGTGTGTGTGTGTGTGTGTGTGTAAGAAAATATCTTTTGAATTTATAAAGTACCAAAGCTATTTTGATCAGTACTGAAATTATTTCAATAAATTCATATACATCATATGTCCATACACAAAAAAATGAACAGCTTTTTATGATCAAATGAATTATTACTCTGGTACTTATACAGATATAAAAAAAGATGTGTTTCTTTTATGATTAAATGAAGCCAAAGCCCGAGTACTATAGCAACCGATACCAATAAAATGTTGGTTATCATTTCCAAATGGAAGAACATAACACTTTTAAAGAATTAATATGGAGAGTGGGAAAATGATTCTCCATTTTGGTGATAGGAGTATTCTGTATGATGATTTCCTTAAGGATTTTTTTTGTAAAGTTTTCATTGTAAATCTGTTAGGGGGTTATAGGTAAGGGTTCCAAGTCCGTAGACAGTTGTTGTGAAACTCTGTTTCTTAAACTGCAGAAGCTGATGTCTGAATTTGGAAGAGTGCATGAAGGGAGAAAGATTAAAGTAAATGTGAATAAAAGCAATGTTATTTGGTTTAGCAGTGAAAAGAGTGTGTCTCAATGGAGAATACTTAAGGGAAGTGAAGCACTTTAGATACATGGAAGTGTACGACAGGGAATGGAACCAAGGCAGCTGAAGGACAATATGTGGTGTGAGGATGGTTTATCAAATAAATTATAGAGTAAAAAATGTGTGTGGTAGGAAGAGGAGTATGTATGAAAGAGCCGAAGAGGGTGTGCTGAAATTATTTGGGCATATGGAGAGTATGAATGAAGAAAAGGTGACTTAGAGGATATAATTGCTAGAAGTGGAAGGAACAAGGGAAAGATGGAAACCAAGAAGAGGTGAAAGGATGGAATGAAAATGATGTGAAGGTTCGGGGTCTGAACAAGCTGGAGGATGCAAGATGGGCAAGGGATATAGCTAATAGGAACAATGTGGTATACAGGAAACAAAGGGCTGAACTACTCACAAAAAAAATTCAGAAAAGTCTGTTGGACCTGGTTGTGGATTGGGAGCTCTTATTTCAGTGCATTACATATGACAGCTACAGTGGATGTGAGAATGAGCCCATTTATTCCTGTTCAAGACGTTACCTGCTAACGAGGGGCATTGCGAACATTATGAGATGCAAATGTTTCTTGGTTTTGAATTGTATATATGGTTTCAGTGTATATAAAAAAAAAGTGCAACAATCTTCGCCCCAAAATTCAAGTAAACCATCTTTTAAGGAAATATCCACAAGTAAAGTGTAGCTTGTAATAAAGGAAGATACAGCTATCAACTTGTGCCTCAGCTTGAATGTGAAAACATGGAAGTTGGAACTAAAGATATATACTCTCCATGTTCTTTGCATGGAAGAGTTTGCCTCCGTACAATTTTCTTAAAGGATACAAACAAATCTAATATTGATAACCTAACCCAAATGGAGTTGAATTCACTACTTAGATATCAGATTTACACTTGAATCAAAGGTGAAATTGAATTACCGT
>JAUUDW010191603.1:0-14498 GCA_032361385.1 Panulirus guttatus | reverse complement strand
AGCTGCATCCATATAAATCCACTCCCTTTGAATTTCTCATCTCTTTCCAGTTTCCTAATGCTTCGTCAGTACCCTTTCTGGTAAATTTCTCATCACTTTCTAGTTGTCCAACAGCTTCGACAATACCATATCTAGTAAAGACATTCACAAAAGTGCCTTAAATTCTCTTCCAGATCCTAAATCAATTTTTTTAACCCTAAAAAGTGTTCCAAACCACATTTTCCTCAATACCCATAACATTTCCAAGTGCTTCTGTGACTGTCTCTTACAACTGTCAACAATAATTCATTCCGGCTAAGAATACTGGTTTGTTATTTAGAAGTTTAAAAGTATTTTATTATTTTTCATTAATCAAAATATCATTTAGAACAAAGCACTGCACTATAATTTTATAGTAACAGGCATTATCCTCCTAACACACCCCTAGAAAGTAACCGAGAAATACTTATAATTCATGTGTTACTTTATAGGTATGCATATACTGGGGTAGCAAATCTACTCTAGAGCACTGGGAATCCGAGTTATTTGCCAGTTTGTAAGGCTGGGAAACTATCCTACAAATTCAGTCCCCCAAAAAATAAAGGTTAATGCTTGTATCTACTTGACCACCCCATGTCAACCAGAACATTTAATGGAAGTAGATTAATACAATGTAATCATCATTCAATTATATTCCTGACTTCTATAAACACTTCCTGTGTCTTCCTCTTTTCATATCTTTAGCACATACGACAACACCTGTGTATACAATGGGCAAGCATGTCAAGCATGCTGTATGATTCAGGTTTACTGAGGAGTTCATAAAATGCATCTAAAATGACCATATGCATCTAATCATGGTGAACTCTGTAATAACAGAGAACATATCAAAATGTTAAGCCTGCCATATCATCATCTTGGTAGCTGTTGTAACAATGGGGTGTGGAGTTTAGCTTTGTAACTCAAAAGTGGATGACTGGTTTAGCTCAGTGTGAGGCTACAATTGTCAGGAGTAGTATTATTCTCTGAAATATACACTTATTCTCTTACAAATATGTAGCATATTATGATAAATTATATTTAATTTTTAGTAATAAAATCTTAATCTATTTATATCGTTTTCTTTCATGTTATACAGAATTCATAACAGGTATACAGTAAGCTTAATGAGGCAAGAGTAGAAACATTCTTTTCGGGGATGTTTCATTCTTGGTTATTTGACAAACACAAAAGAATAAATCTTTCAGAAACTGTTTCTATCGTATCTATACTCAGCATTCTTGCATGAACATTCTAAGTAGAATTCATTTGTGTCCAGCTTTCTGCTCCATTTTTACTTGCCATTTTGCCCATTCATGCTTAATAAGCATGAAAATAATTTACTAAACTACTAGAGTATGAAAGCAAATATTTATTACTCCTTTTTTTTAATATACGCCTGCCTTTCCCATCTTTGTGAAGCAGCACTAAGAAAAGACAACCTACCCTTTAAGAAGAAATCCCCTCTTGCCTCCTGTTCTCAGCTTTTTTAATGCCTAATGACCAGAATTTTATCCCAAAGATATTTCATATCTCCGTCCATAATGGGAATTGAAAAAATAATCAGAACTTTATGACTCTCAGGACCATTATTATCATTAGTCATAGATGACAAGGAATATGCATTCATATTAATGCATATATAAAGAAACGACCAACAAATCATGAGTCCCCAAGGCCATTATCATTATTGGCATAAGATAAAAAACATAAATCCATACAGATGCTCCCTGACTTACAACGGGGTTACGTTCCGATAAACTCATCTTAAGTTGAAAATATTGTAAGTCAAAAATACATTTAATACTGTACATCTAACCTACTGACATCATAGCATAGCCTAGCCTACCTTAAACGTTCTCAGAACACTTACATTAGCCTACAGTTGGACAAAATCATCTAACACAAAGCCCACTTTATATCAAAGTGTAGAATATAGCACCATCGTAAAGTTGAAAAATCGTAAGTTGAACCATCATAAGTCAGGAAGCCTCTGTACCTATATAAATGAAAGAAACAACAACCTCCCTTCTGACCTAGTATCCACCAGATTTACACCCATCTGAAACTACACTCTCCATGGATATATGAATCATGTTTTCTCATCTCCAGCATTACAAACACCAAATCAGTATATCAAAAGACCACCACCCCCATGTGCAAGATGCAACTTCTGTACTGAAGATGTTAAACACTTACTCTACAATTGTCTTGTATTCGCCTCACACAGTAATATGCCCATCACCACACCTCTTAACCTTTGGTCCCACATGGGTCCTGAGAGCAACAAGAACCCCGTAAGATGGGATCTTGGGGCAAAGAGGTAACGTCACCTACAGGGAGGTTGGATCATTGAAGTACAATCTCATTGAAGAGCATCTCATTCTAAAGAAATCTATCCTTTCCCTGCTAATGATGATAGTGCTGTGTTGTTTGCTAAGTCGGAAGGAGAGCTGAAAAGAATGATGGGCCATTACGATGTCCATGAGAGGAGGATAATGCAAGTGACTGTGAATAAAAGTAAAGCAGACTTGTTTTTATAAAGAATTAGTCTTAGTAGAAGATCAGACTTCATCTTGAAGAAATGGAAGTAGTGGATAAGTTTAAATATCTATCTAAGAGTAAAGTTCAGTAAAGATGGCAGTGAAAAAGCTGAGGATGAAAGGAGAAACAGGAAAGTATAGAAAAAAAAGCAGGTATGCTGAAAGCTCCAGTGTAGGTGAAAAACATAAGTGTACAGTGTGCATGATTGATAAAATGAAAAATGGTGTGAGAATTATGTGTAGTGTGAAAAAAACATAAGAAAAGTACAAGGATGAAAGCTTTTTACAGGATGTTACAGTGCTGTACAATGCATGAAGGATGAAATTAGTTAAAAAGATATGCAGTAGTACAGTGCAAGTACTAAGAGGAGGATTAGGCTGTCGTACGAACGAGTAGGAATACTTCCGATAAAGTGGTGACTGGCTATCAGATGCAATGGAACCAATTTGCATTTGGAGATTTGAATGAAGATGCTGGTCTCACTTAACAAGTCATCTTAGTCTGTAGAGTGAAAAAGGAAAGAGCACTGTATAAGTACAGAAGTCCATGTTGCACTCTTAATAACTAAGCATGACCTGAGGATATGTGTGCCTGATTTCCTTTCCGAGGCTATATGTACCAAAGCCACCACATGAAGTTCAGAATAAAGAAAGGATGATAGATACATACGTACACATGAAACAACTAGTTCATAGTATTTTCGTTTACTGAAAATCTTAACATACGAAGTGTTTAACAGCATTACTTAAACACTAAGGAAGTTTTCATATAATACCACTTTTAAAGGTATAATACATGAAATAATGTATTTATCCAATTTACAACTGTGCACTTGTTCATTTGTAATGAGTAACACCATACCAACAGTTTTTCTGAAAGTTCAACTGGCTACGGTTAACAATTCCTATGATTCATATATATGTTTATTTTCAAGCAATTAAATCTCTCTCATACATCTCCTGTCACTGACCTTTAAATTCTTCCCCAGACTCACGTAAAATAATACTTCACATGAAAACTGATTATCTGTACCTCAAGGCTCGAGCTTTCTCTACCTTCCAGCGCTCCTTTTCGGTAGGCTTCAGGCTTGCTTCTAACTCCTCGAGCTTCTCTTCGTGGTATTTCTGTTATAGAAAATACAGAATGATCTAGCGTTAAGCATAGTTTTACAAATCAAGTGATGTAATTCATAAATCATACAGAAAATAGGTTGAAAATAAGGACTGTATGAGGACATTGCAGCTTGACTATTTATGCACCTAAACTTCCATAATGTTCGATGTCATTGCTAGGGCCACTACATACATTCTCCCTATCATACTAGCTGAATGAAGATGGTTACTTATACATTTGTATGGCACTAGGAATACTTTATGTTTATAGTAAAAACAACAAAACAATCTCCTTTTAGTGAATACACCATGACACAACTATAAACATTTTCCTCAAAGATTTCCAAAAACACATAAAAGTAGAAAGCAAAACTGGAATTCAAAAATACTTCATACAAGCATAAATATAAGGTCACAGAAGGGAAGCATATGAATAAAGCATATTTTTAACTTTACATTTACACAAGTTATAATCCATACTATATGAGGTTGAACAGTAGGCTTCCATGACATAAAATGTAATTCTATTGGAGAAATCAAGAGACTATGCTTTTTTCCAAGACTTGTTCTTTTCAGAGTCCACCCTTAAAGCACACAACACCAATCTCTCAACTACTGAAAATTCCCAAAACCCATGCTGTCAATCAAATGGTGACTTATCTTCTGCCGTATCTAACCTATACATCTTTTCTTTTCCGCTTTAGATAATATTTTCCTCCTTATTTCCCATTCAGATATATTGTGTGCAGCATAAGGCTGAGGGGCAGAGGGGCATTTGATATGAACTGAAAATTGTGAGATCAGGTTTACTAAAGGATGCAAGTGGTTAAACAAGGGAAGATGAGGGACTTCTGATAAAAGATAGCTGATTACACTAAGGAAGTCTCTTGGTCATGTTCCAATTATTTCAAGGCAATTTCTTCAGAAGAATGTTTCATTGAGATTCTTTGGTGGGCCTATGCTTTTCCCCATACTGAACTTCCATAATGGTTAGCATTCCTCATTTGCTGCATTTTGGTACAACAGACACTCCTGTTATACTACCACTACATCGGATTATAAAAATCCCTCTGTGTTCAGTACTAATGCTGAAGTATTAACAGTCCTAAGAGTTCACATTCATTATCTCACATACACATGCATAAATCTCACCCTATTATAAGGATTAAATAAGAAAATAAACAATTCAAACACTGCAATACTCTTGTTTTATCAACAGCATCGTTTACATGGTTTATGAGCCAAACACAAGTAACTATGACTGACCTTTACAAAGAGAAAACCATGTTTCATTGAAGCTGCCACATGTATGGTGCGCACTGATGCTGCCTGTCCACCTATTTTAGTGATTAGCGGTAGAGCTGTGGCCACTAACTGGTGAGGTCCACGCCCAACGCTCACAAATGCTATGTGTGTCTCTGCATTGCAGTATTTCACTGAAATATAAATTTTTTTATCAAAACTGTGCTTACAAAGGACCTACTTAGTAAACATGAAGAGATAAGCAATGGCAGATAGATAGGATAACACTTATCACTAGTTTCCCTAATGTCACTACCAAAACCAACGGTAGCAGCAGACCATTAACCATGACGGCTATCATCACTGCCGTTACCATCACCACCACAAGAACCAGAAAAAGAATATCAATGCATCTAACTTTAAATCCTTTGGAGTATTTCAGCATTATGTCTCATAATCCTAACTGTGAATAAAATAATGTCAACAATTGGTGTAAAATTTACAGCAGTTAAAAGAACTTACCTACTTACCTTGGAAACCTGGTGTAGTTGCAGCAACCCCAAAATCACCATGAAGTCTTTTTATTGATTCAATAATAGCTCTGTACAATGCATTCCAGCGAAAGTAAGCTGGATTTTCTGGTACCACTTCCACAACAAAATATCTAAAAGAAAAATCAGAAATCACTTAATACTTAATTGATCTTTGAAAATTAAATCATGTAAATGCTTCTTTATGTATACTTTTTCTACACAATTACCTCTCCTGCCTTAGCAAGGTAGATGATCAATGGCCTCATTTGTACATACCTACTTTCCAACTGCCACATATAACGCACTAAAACCAGTGCCTACCATCCTCAGCCAAGCCCCAGACTATTTCATGGTTTACCCTTACCATTTCATATGCATTAATTCAGCCCACCGACAATATATAACCCTATGTATACCACACCAAACTAAGTTATTCTATCTTATGCATGCCTCTTACCTACCTAAATGTTCAGATCCCAATACCCAACGTCTCTTCCAATGCACCTTTTCATCTCCTTCGTCTACTCCTTCACCCGTCCTGCCCCGACAAGGGGGTCCTCCAAATTAGACTTTCTTTGCACCTCCTCTCCATGCATCCAAACCATTTCAGCACACCCTGGTCAGCATACTCAATGAGACTACACTTAATATCACACCTCTCTCGTACACTGTAGCCCCTGGTTCAGCCCACTGACAGCACAACATCCCCATAGACGACATTGTTCCAATTTGCTCTATCCCACACTCAACCCATCCTGCCTCGCCCCTTCACCACTTCTCATTACCTTCATTTTATTCATGTTCACTCCCACATTCCCAAACTGTCACCAAATTCAGGAGTTTCCCTCTCGCTTCTGTCAGCAGCATCCCCTACCCTCAGCAAACTGTTGAGCAACACCTCTCGCCAAGACCCCTCACGTCCACCTCCCTCAACACCCCATCCATGAACAGATTAAACTGACAAGGTGACATCACACACCCTTGACACAGGCCAACCTTCTCCTGCAATCACTCACACTTCTTCCCTCTGCCTCGCATGCATGCTTTACTCCCTCAATGAAAACTCTTCACTGCATCTCGCAACTTTTCTACTACACTGTATAACTGTAACATCTACCACAATCAGTATAAAAATATTGGCTGCCATGAAAAGGTAGGTGAGTTTCCATAAATTCTCTTGAATGGTGCAAGTGTTTCTTGTATGTTTATATTAACTAAACGCACATTTTCCTCAATTTATTTAGCTCTCACTGTCCTGGTAAAAAGTGAAAGACAAACACTGCCCACACTGATGCTTGTACTAACATGGGGCAAATAAGCACTACGAATTTTAAATGTCATAACTGGTAAAGGAATATACTATTGTCATCTTCCATAATTATGAATTGTATGGGGCATTGCAGAAATAAGCAGAGGTGAAAGAAAAAGACATAAATGGGACCCTAAGACACAATACACAGTTTATGATTTATAAGTGTAATACCAACTTTTACATTATAATTAACCCCATACTTTACCCAATATACATAGCTCTCACTACCGTTGCCTTTCTGAGTACCTTTAAATAAAATGTAATGTTCCGTAACATGCTCCGTAACATTTCGAGTACTCTCTAGACACTACAGTAGTAACTAAATAGAAATTCATACTGATTATCCAAGGCTAGTAACAATGTGGAGGTATAGCGTATTACCCATCACAAATTCTTTTGAGCTTCTGGTGTTTAAGTGACAGAAAAATAACCTCTGCACTAAAAATCTAAGCTATTCTTGGCTGCTAGGGCGAAGATCAAGAATGATTACCAAAGTTTCTGTCAAATTCACGACATAGGTCACTCACGTTTACAAATAGCCCCACATTTTCCCTGATCTTCATGGCCTTCGCCCACGAGCCAAATTACGTTTAAGTCTGCGTAGAAAACAAAGGCTCAAAGTCATGATCCCCGAGTCTTATTCTACTCCCCAGACTTACTCTCTTATACCACTGCAATACAAAAAATATATATTTCAGTGTCAGATTTAACTGAAACCTTTTATTTACCCCAAATCTCTCAAACTAGTATAGGAACTCTATTACTGACGGCCATGAATGACGCAGACTCCATTTCCAGAGACAAGTCTTAAAATATTAAAATCTTGCCTTTTCTTAAACCTGACCATCTCTTCTCTCTTGAAGTTAGTTATTACGAAGCATCGCGCTGTCACTCCTCGTCACGCCGCCATAACAACAAAGTTCTGTTGACCGCAAACATTTCTGGCGAATACTTGCGGCAACGAACATTTCTGGCGAACAGCTGAAGGAAATTATTTGTTATATTGGGAAATATTTATTGATTTGATTTTTAAGGAGATATAAGCGCTCCATCAGGGTTGTGGTTGGCATTGTTGAAAACTATTCCACTGTCTCAGACGAGGTATAGCTCACTCAGCTGTTATTTGTTTATCAACTGACTTATATTTCTCTTTCTTATATCTCCCCTCATGATGTGGTCAGAAGGAACTTACTAGATTTAGGAAGTGGTCGTTCGAATGAGAAATCGGCTTCGGTAACTTTTCCAATGGATAAAAAGGAGTACATTTTCGTCAGGGACCTTCTCACTGAGAAAGAGCCCATTCTTTCCCTGCTCCTACGTGGAGATCAGCCCCATACAGGGAGTCCTGCATTTCCTGAGTGGTACGATAATGATTAAACTCTAATTGCATTATGTCTAGAAAAGCTGAATAATGTGCACAAGCGATTAAAAGAGCTCTTACTATCAAGAATATTAAGGAAACAAAGATCAATTATACTTATAAGATGAACATCGAGTGCAATTTTTGTTTTCTGAAAAATCAGACAAATAAAAGGCTCGTCAGTTTAACTAAAAAAATTGTAGTGAATTGCCCAAACAAAGAATAAAGAAAATTAATTTCAATAAAGAGTGAGTAATTTTTTGCGCTTCCTCTCAGTGTTGTTCGCGAAGGTTTAAGTTCGCTGGAATTTGCTTGTGTTTGGTGTAGGTGTGCAGATTACCATGGTTACAGATGCTCTTCTAAAACATTTTGGGAAAATATATCTTTATAAATCTACATTCCATCACCAATTGGTTAATATAATGATAAAATGTATTATATATATTATAATATCGTTACATTTATATTAGTTGAATTAGGCTTATATTATTGAATTCCTTGGTGCAAAACTATTTTTGAGTTGCGTTGGTGAATGGCAGGGAAGAATAAACACATAGCAATACACTGCAATACGAGCAACAGTCAGGTAAGACTCGGGTTTATTATTAATTAAAAAAGAAGACAATGCCTACATTTATATTCTTGAAATTATATCTGTTGTCTCTGAATTATAGTTTAATTAAAGAAGACACTTCCTCAAGGCAATATTATAAGTTAAATTTTGTTCATTCCTTTCATATATATTTCTAGTAACTGATATGGAATGATTATAAAGTAATGGTGTCAGTAAGTGTCATTAAGACAATTAAGTAATGCATCGTAATAGACAACTATATAGAAAGATTTAAACAAGGTGGTTGTTATTTCTGAAAAAAAAGGAAAATGGATATGTGAACCCAGATGCCTTGTAGAGGAATGTCGTCACACAACTTATCTTTCGGCAATTATGTTATCCTAATTGGATTATAAACAAAGCTTACTGGAAAGCCAGGAAGAAATTTTATGCACCCAGTGACAAAAATGTGACAAATGAGGATAAATCTAAATGTTTGGTGCTGCCCTGTTCTCGCAAATTAGCGAATCTAACTTACCTGGCTCAGGCTAGGGTATATATATAGAGAGAGAGCGTTAATGGGATGGCCTTGATTAGGGCCTCAGCTGCCCGTGCCGTCTCAGCTAACATAAAGAAAATGTAATGTTGCCTTCCAGCACAATAACACTATCAGTAAGACCCTATTAAAAGATATGCCAAATTATTCAGCTGTTTGGAGTCTTTAAGCTGTCAAATGTAAGGCATGTGAAGACATATACATTGGCCAGACCGGAAAACTAGCACAAGCAATCAGTACGTAGAGGTGACCAAACTGTCATGAAAAAAATCACCCTGTAAACCTTAACACCCCAGTTATTCTACATCCTTCTGGTCATTATGCCACCTGCAACGTCATTGAATCTATCTTAAATGTTAAGACTAAGAACTTTGATTTGTCCCCATGCAACTTTAAAGCCCATCCTGTCATTAGCCAGATCATTACAAAAGAAAAGAAAATTATAAAAAAGTGGTCCTAGACACACCTAGCTTCTCAGGTCAGCCCCCGCCACGCAACCACCCTTAATTACTCTCCCTTTCAACAGTTAATGTCTGACAGGCCATTGTGTTGTCTACGAAGGTAGAGGGTAGACAGTGCTTCTGGTGTGCTATTGAGATTTCAATAACTTTATCCAGATTTGGCACCTGATAAGGTGGATTGTCTCCACGAAACATGGGCCACATTTAAAGACAAATTACATATCAAATGCTGAATGTCATTCCTCAACCAAAAGCAGAATCTGACATTCAGTAACTAAGTCTTATGTTGGCAGTGTACGTGTGCGTGTGTGTGTGTGTGTGTTGGTGAAGAGGCAGCAAGGGAGGTTATGTAGCAAGAGGCAGCGGCAGCAGCAGGAGTAGCAGAAGGTGAAGATGTCGCTCCACGCACTCCCTCTTCAGTTCCTCAACCTCGGTGGTGAGATGATGTACATAATCGACCAGAGGCTCCGGGCACAGAACATTCTACCAAATCGTGCTGCTAAGGGTGAGTTAGAGACTTGTTTCCCCTACCAGTCCTTCCCGGTTCATTACATCTAAATCTATGTATATATATATATATACATCACAGGGATATCATATATACATTTCAAAGGTCGGGAATGTCATGCATACACACACATAGCCATTTCTGGTGCTGTAGGATATATATATCAACTCGTACTTTAACACAAAAGGTGTCTATTACAGTACTACAGGTTCAGTATCCCTTATCCGAAACGCCTAGGACTTTAGGTATTTTCGTATTTTGGAGTTTTCGGATTTTGGAATATAAACAGTCCACAACACGGGATTAATTCAGACAGTAACAGGACCTGCCCCTGCCATCCTACTTATGCCTTCCTCTTCCATCAGGAAGGTCTCCCTCTCTCTCTCTCTCTCTCCTGCAAGTCCGACACTCATGGCTGCCCTTCTTTTCCTGCCCCAACAGTCCGCAATGACATCATTGGCATCATGCTCAACCGCCGCTTCGTGGAGGAGCTATTCAAGCCGCAGGAGTTGTATAGCCGACGGGCCCTGCGCACCGTGTTCGAGAAACTAGCCCACGGCTCCATCATGCGCCTCAATGCCCCCAGCATGGACAAGGTGGGTTGAGGAGGGCTGGCATTGGACATGCCTCTTAGGGCATCCGTGCCATGAACCATGGGTAGAGGAGAGGGAGGAGTCTTGACTCATGACGCCCCGTTGTTGTCTAGATACATTCTGAACATTCACATGAGTCTAATGAGTAGCCACTGATTCAGATGGGGAATGGCTAATGGGGAAAATCTGTGTCGTCCATCTCATTGCAAGTTGGAACATGGATGGAAAAAATATTGCATCAATGCACAGAAATATTTGAGAAATATTCAAAGTTGCATTTATTTTCATGAGTGCTGATACTTTGTTTATGTCTGGCAAATGGTAGTAGTCCTGTGTGAACTACAAAACCAATATGCAGAACTGAATAAATCTCTTATGGCTATTCATAAAGTACTATAGCTCAATTTTCTTCATGATCAATGGTCAAAGGGAACATATTAATCACATGTTAAAATTTAAGTCTGATTCTAGTCTATACTTTTCCCTCAAACACATCCAAGCTATATTTATGTCTGTATCATCTTTATCTATAGCTTTGGCTAACTCTTAATCATTAGTCTTACACACACACACATACAGACATACACATGGAGTCTCCAAACCTAGTCATACACACAGACATACACATGGAATACCCAAGCCTAGTCATACACACAGATATACACATGGAATACCCAAACCTAGTCATACACACAGACATACACATGGAATACCCAAGCCTAGCCATACACACAGACATACCCATGGAATACCCAAGCCTAGTACACACTCATAAACACATAGCACCTCTAAGCTTAACTCAAATTCCTGCTTATCCATAACACATTGAGAATACCTTCTGTTTATTGTGAATGAATCTGAGGACTTATTCATAATACTCGTTCTATTTTGGTGCAGCTCTACGACCTGATGGTGATGGCGTTGAAGCACCAAGTGCTATTGTGCAACCATCCTGGCGAGCTGCTACTTATGACCTTGAACCATCTGGATGCCCTGAGGGCCTTTTCGACCACACCGCCAGTTCTGATGCTGGTCGAGTCCACCGTGACCATGTTCAGAGAGGTAGGTCATCGATCGACCACTTTGATCAACCTATTTTCAATCAAATTATTCATTATTCCATTTTATGTTAGCTGAGACGGCTCGGGCAGCTAGCTGAGCCAGATACCCATTTTATCGACCAGCCCCTAGGGGTGGATGAACAGCTGGGTTGACTGTGGACCGACTGCCTGACGCAACCAGGATTCGAACCCATGCGTTTAAGACTTCATTTCCCTAGAAGCTAAGGCTAGATTTTTCAGGTCTCATTGAGGGACCTTGTCACTGCTCACTTTTTGGAACATGGAGACATAATATGAGCTGATTTGCATATTTATGAATATTTAAAACCTTGACACCCGTCTGTACGTGGAGCCAAAGGCAAACTTTGCTACAAAATTACATTTCCTGATATAAAGATATAAATCCATTGATTCTAAATAAAATACTTTAAATCCTGTCAAAGCAACATTTCTAAGTTAACATTAAACAAACGAAATTTAGTATCCAAATTATTGCCACACATTTATATATTTGTTTACGTATAACACCAAGGCCTCTTTTATAGGGCTGCGATTGCTTTAAAAGGTGCGCTACATTCAGGAGCAGGGGAATGATGGACTCCTTTAGAACGAGAAGTTTCTCGAAGAGACTTACTGAAGGTGAATTTTCCTTCCACTGTGCCACTGCATAGTCAACGGTGTGACATCAATATCCTAGACCTTATAATAATAAATTGATGTCCTTTTCTACAACGAAAAATAAATTAAAATGCCTTAATCACAACGCAAAGCGAAGATAATTTCCACTAAGACAATTTTTGTCTAATTTCTATATATCATTATCCCCTGGTGTCGAAAGATGATAATTCATTCAGGCTTTAGCTTCAAGCTGATGGTTGTTTGGGCAGCTTTAGCGATACGAGTCAGCTTGGCGACGAGCGTGGGAAGCGAGGGCCGATCAGCTGGTCGCTGCTCCTTGGCTTCCATCTTGAGCCTTTTCAGGGCGCCCCGGACATTAGGGAGGTCCACCTTCTTCCTGACGGCGCCGATCACCTCGCCGAAGGAGTAGACGTCGCTGGCTGGCGTGAGGGGCTCCCCCCCTTCCTTCAGCACCTCGGGGGCATACCACGGGGGCGCCGGGCCCTTGCCCACAAGCGAGAAAGCTTCGCCGAGTCTGTGGCTCAACCCGTAGTCTATGATGTGCATGTCGACGTCGTGGGAATAGCCGCCGACGGTCAAGTTTTCCATTTTGAGGTCGTTGTGGGCGAGGCCCTTCTCGTGGACCTCGAGAAGTCTCTGGGCCACGAGGACGAGCGTCTGCAGCAGCTGCTGCTGCGTGCAGGTCTCGATGTAGTGAAGATACGGCTGGCCGGTGTAGGTCATCAGTAACCTGGCGGGAGTCAGGGTGAGTCCACGCACTTCGGGGGCGCCCCCAGCGCCCGCCAGATGGCGATGAAGCCTCATTTCATGGAGCAGGTTGGGAATGTCGTCCTCCTTCAGGAAGGTCTTCATAACCATCGGCGCCCCGTTCAGGCGCACCATTTCCACCCTGCCGTTCGTTCCCTGGCCCAGCGGCTTGACGGAGCGCACGACGTCGACCCCAGGTCGTAGGAGGAGGTCGTGCTCGTCCTCACGCAGGAGCCCGAAGCGCTCGTCTGTCTCGGCGACTTCGGCGGAAGAAACGACTCGAGAACGAGCAGCCGCGCTCATCTCCATGGACGTCCTGGGAACAGGAACTTAACTCAGACTCTGCAGCTTAGCACGAGAAATATAGTGAAGTTAAAGTGTAGATAAGACGAGGAGATAGTGAAGATAAAGTGTGTCGTGAAGATGACGGGGGGCGCCAGTGTAGGGAAGATGAGGCTGTAGTAAAGAGACGGTCTTGCCCGAAGCCTGAAGGATTAGGTCGTAGGTCAAGGGGTGTCGGGGCCGTGTCCAAAATAGGGATGCAACGAATATAAGGATCTGTGTCCAAGATGGAGGCGCAAATGGCCCAATTACCACCCGGTACAGTGGTTGGCGCCCTTTTTAAAATGTGGAGTGTGTGTGTGTTTGTTTACATGGTTGTATATGGACCTGAATGGCCAGAGGGCAGTCTCATGATACGACTTTTCATGAATATCATCAAATAATAAAGTAAAATGTCTCTTTATTTACCGTATGATGGAATTAATGCTTGGTGAGCGATGCCGCAAAAATCAATCTAGGCTTCAAGATGGCGGCGGCGTAACTATCGAACAAAATCATATACCAACCCGAAAATAATGGCATCCGAGACGATTTTCAGCCCCCACAATTTTGGCCCAATGTATTTCCCGCAGCTTCATTGCCTTGCGACGGGTTTCTGCTCGATGTAATTTAGGGTTATCAAAAGTTGGTCATCAGTCCATGATAATGTGTGATGCCATTTGTTTCCCGTGAGTCTATCTATTTATATGGTATGGAAAAGGAATTCTAAGTACACGAAAGAGAACACTTAAGAGTTGATTGACAAATCACATACCTTCTGCACCAGGAGTCCTGCAGCTAGCCACCTCGTCCGCCAACAGGAATCACAGGTTATAAAGTTCTGCACTGTTGTGCTTCCATCTTAGTGCAGGGAGCTGAGCAATAAATGTTTAAGTGCTTGGTGTTTTCTTTAGGGTAGTTGCACCAATGAGGCCAGG
>JAUUDW010191162.1:0-14501 GCA_032361385.1 Panulirus guttatus | reverse complement strand
TAGTTAGTTTTAAAGGTTTATTGTGCATTAGATACATTCACACATATATACATATACATAATACAGACTATATTAAATACATGGATAAATGGGTAACACAAGAATGTACTGAATACACAAAGCGGGCACCAGCCCGTAGGTGTGGAGTCGAAGTGTTCCGTGGAGGGTCGCGCGGTGGACCGGCGAGATGTGCTGCTCGCCGGTTGGCGTCCTCGATGTTGAGGTGACATTTGCTGCGGCATGCTCAGCGGGGCGGGGACGCCGCCCTGAGCAGAAAAAAATGTGGCTGCCCAAAGAGAATACAAGTGGCATGTTTCTGCAGACCGGAACATACGACTGTCCAAGGCTAATAGGGACATGTCGGTGTTCATTGGAAATGAGCATTGTGACAATTAACCTTGAATACAGCGACACTAGGTTACTTCATCATAGCCAAGGATTTTACAGCCGTGCTTAAGAGGTAAACAGACAGAAAGGATCACAAGAATGTTTCTTGACTGGGTAGGAGCTTATGACAGTGCTCAGCCATTGGAAACACGTGAACCTGAGCCAAAAATCACTGTGAAATAGATAGACTTATCAACCTTCTAAACAGTGATTCCCTCCTACATATTGCACGTAACTGAGTATACCACCACACCACTGGTCTTGGAGAAGGCCATTAACCTTGTGCCCATGCATTCTACCCCAGGACCAGGTACCTCAAACTCTCTTTCAAAGAAAATGCAAACTGTTTGCAAACCGGGTTCTGAACTTCCCATGGCCTGAACTCAGATGTAATCCTAGAAAGTTTAAAACAGTCACGTAAAACCAATTGTTACAGGAGTAAACAAAGCAATTCTAGAGAAATTATCAACCAATAGACAAAACGAGAAGAATTTTTGGGTCTTAGGATACAAATTGACTGTATGGAATCAAACTCTGTGGCTAAATGCAGTGATTGGTAAACACAGAACACAATGATATCACTGGAGTAGGAGAAACACTTCTAAAACGAAAGAAAAACAATCTGAACAGCCAGAACAACTTGATGGTCTATAAATTATTTGTAAGGGCCGGAAGTTTATCCCTATCGCAGTTGCCCAATCACTACAATGGAATTTCAGAGGCATTAGAGGTTAAAGAATATGCTAATTTGATAAACAAATACAATGCAAAAGCCTTTGACACTAGAAACTGGATTTCCTGAACAACTACCAAAATAAACTGATCGCAAGAAATTACTGTAAACCACGTGATTGTGGGAACACTCATATAGGGCTGTTTCCAGGAGGGTGACAGTTGCACCTATCGTACTTCTTATTATCATATTTGACTGAAACAAACACAAATCCATATTCTATCCATCATTTGCATATTGCATTAGGATGAATAAGAAAATCTTTCCAGTAGAAGACACTAAGAGACTATAAGTGGTGTTCATTAAGTAGTTGAGAGGATCACTAATAGGAACATGCTGTTTGAATGAAGATAGTTTTAATTACTTCATTATGGAAGAAGTAACTGGAGAAAAGTACAAAATACTTAATGCAACAAAAATCATCATATCACAGAAAGGTAAAGGAAAAACAAATAAAAAGTATATTGTTGAATTTACATTCATTGAGCACAACAGAGCAACCATTGCCTTTTCAGAATAGATGGAGGCTAGATTTTAGAAATCTTCAAAAAGAAACAAAACCAATGATGGAGCTCTTCACCACCATTATACTCTTTTGAGTAAAACACTTTAATTATGTAAGTGTTCATTACAGGGAGAGAGTTTTACACTCTTGTTCGCCCTGTCTCTTGTAGTTTTAGTACTATCAAGACTCAAATCTTTGTAGTTTGCCACCAATGACTGTCTCCTTGCTTAAACCATTCCAGCCATCCACTACCCTTACTCTACACCATTGTTGCTTTACACCTTTCTTAATCATCCTCTTCCTCGGATTCTAATCATGGCCTCTGCTAACTCTAGCACTGCACACTGAGAAGTGTCAACTGTCAACATCATCCAGCTGATTTAGGAACTTAAATGCTATCAGGTCATGCCTCTGTGGGAGCTTCTCTCCTTTTAGGTGGAAAGCTCTGTATCCTTCAACCTCTCATAGTTCTAAAGCTTTCTTAGATCTAGTACCATCGTAGTTGCTCTTCTCTGAACCTTCTTATTCACATCTTTGTGTTTCTTTAGTTGCCGTGACCAGACCTATGGGCACAGTTCAGTTTCAATCTGTGATGTGAATAGCTTCACAAAGATTTCCCAATCAATATTCTTCCTTCACAGTTCTAATATGAGACTCTAGCAACAGATTAGGTACAATATGAACACCCAGATCATTTTCATATAGCGATTCCTGTAGCTTATTTCCTGCTAAATAGTTTTCATATTGGGGCATTCATGTACAGTATCCTATCTTAATGGCCTTGCACTTATCTGGACTGAATCTCATCATCCATTTGTTAGACCAACTTTAGAGTTTTTCCAGGCCCCCTTGTAAGCTAATGCAAACATTTTCATTCCATATTGCTCTCATGTCCTTGGCATCATCAGCAAATATGTTTAGGTATGAAAGAGTTCCTTCTGGCAAGTCATTTAGTTATGCCCAGAAAAGCAGTGAACCCAAGATGGAGCCTTGTGACACTCCACTTATAACCCAAGCCCAATTTGCAAATTTACCTCTTGCCTGTGTGCTGACATCACCCATCAAGAGCAACAGAGTTGCCAAATTAGAAATGTACAAAGATACTTTGCAGCTAGGATTGACTATATCAAAAGTAAAAACTTTTGGGAATGATTAAAAACAGTCACTGTACTCTCTAGAGTGCAGGTGGGATAAATGTGTCATAATTCATTTTTTGGGAATAGTATAAAGGATTGTGTCTAGTCGGCTCTGAAAAATATTTCCTAATGACACAATAAGCATGGATACATTAAAAAACATTACCAGTAAAGTCAGAAGGTCCTATTTATACATTAAGACAAAACTTCATAGACTATGAGGCCCAGAAGTGTATACCTCACCATTTGCAAGAATTGGAAACAATATGGGCCACTTATTACACAGATACACAGACTTACTAAACAAATACCTACCAAGTTTACATAAACAGCTAGTTTGTGAAAGACTGTACATAGGTCTTTGGGCTGCAGCCTCAAACATCCTGAGTGACCAGATAAGCAGAATACACATAACTCTTAGACTAAGCTTTGGAGGTAGATTAGCCTCAAAAACTAGAAGAAAGTACAGGTATGTAAAGTGGATTGTCTGCACACTGCAAACATTTCAAGCAAGATTTGGGTAAAGAGCAAACACACCAGAAGATTATTTCAAGTAATGAATGCATCTCTTGATGAGGAAAACCCTTGCCATGAGTGCTGAGGAAATCCCTTGCCATGAGTGCTGAGGAAATCCCTTGCCATTAGCACATACCTTGATGAGTACATTCCTTGACCTAAGTACAACGTGAATGCATCTCTTAGCATCACTGTATTGAGGGATGGATCACTTGGGAGCTACACTCCTTTCATAAGTGCTCATAATAAATGATGTGTGGATTTCAGGCATCATGTGGAAAGGATCAGGGAAGTTACTGCTTGTTATTCTTGAAGAAACCTGATAGTTAAAGACTAGAAATAAGGGATTTTACAGGGACTCAAGAGTGAAGGAAAAAGATCTTTTCCAAGGAACAGGGATATAGTTGTTGGAAACGAATATCACTATACGTACAACCATAGCTTCATACTCATGTTTAAGAATAGGTCAGTAAAGTAAGATCTGACTGAATTGTTTTAGCTGTAAAGTTTTGACTGATGTATAGTTTGAATATATAAATACATGTAATGAAAAATGTTGATGTAAATGTGAATGCAGATAGAGTAGGGGCATAGTTGAGGCTCCATGACTTGTCTTTCCTTCTCCCTCAAGGTACCCAAGCCACTCTGGAAGCAGCACTCGTGCCCGCACTTCTTCCTTCAGGAAGTCCAACAGGGCCTCTGAGAAGTCGACTGACTCCGCTTTCTACACCTCCTCATATTGTGATCCCGATTACAAGTGAGTTGGATTTGAGCAGTGGGTAAGATGAAGATGAGTATCATAGGACCTAGGAAGAGGAAAAGGGATGATATGGTGGGTGAAGGCAAATGGGAAATGTAGTTAGAGAAGAATTAGTTGGAGGAGCAGGGAGAGAACAGGGGGTCAGTTTATAACTGGATGGGTTGGACAGAGAAGGATGGGTGAGAAGATAGAAGTGAGACAGGAGAGGAAGAGTGAAATGAGCAGGGTCAAGTGTGTTGAATGTGTATGGTGTGTAGCTAACTAAGGTATGTGTGCTTTTGACATCATGAACAACCTCAGTTTTGCTATTATTCATGGTTCAAACAAATTATCACTCATTACAACTTCTTTTATAATCATTTTCATGTTGGCTACAGGAATTTGAAAACAGAAGAATACACACTAATGTTACTTGCATCATAGTTGCGCCTTTAACCGTAGGTTCTAAAATGATGTTAAGTGGTATTGAGGCATGGTATCTCTGTAGAAAATATGTATTTGTAGCTATGCTTTTTGTGATCATGAGAGGCATATCACAGCCCTTTGAAGTCGTATTCATTTTCATTGCCCATATACAAGAGTAAGCACATCATTTGTGCATTCCTTTGATATATTATTGTCACTCCATTCCCATTTCAATGAGATGGACCAAGTACATACAGTCTCAGCACCCACCCACCCTTCCCTCTTTCTTCTCATAGGCAATAAAAGTCCTGACTCTTAGCTGCACAATTCAAATATCAGCTTGCCTTACAATTGCACGGGAAAAAATTTTGTTGAGGCCCGGTAGAGGTCAGTTAGTCAACCACAAGGCAGAGGCAAGTGAGGTCAGGTCAGGTTATATTACATGTCATGCATGTGAGGTCAGATCAAGTCCAGTCCCTATAGAACCTGCTACTGATAACTAGGGGTTCGGTGTAATGGGCTCGTCAGACCTCAGTGTAGGAGTAACCAGTCACCAATTCATAACTACAGTTTCATTTGAAAATAACACAAAGAAATTAGATGGACTTCATATGAATATAAGATTACTCCAAAACAAAGTGACTCTTCCATTGCTTAGTAAACACTGAACACATTCATATCATTGAATCAGAAGAAACATTTCTAAGCCCATGAACAACAATCTGGTTAGCAACAACAACTTGCTGCATTATGAATTATTTGTAAGGGATAGAAACAGTCAAGGAGGTGGAACTGCATTTTATGTAAAATCATATCTGTTCCCCACTGAAATTCAGACTATAACACCTGATGTTACTGAATACTTGTGTTTTCAGATAAGCACACAATTAACCAAACTGGAAAAATGTCATATATAGATGCCTTAGTCAGCCAGCAGATATTGACACTATGAGAGTTTACAATGAGCAGTAAAGGGTTGAGATTCGATCACTCTTAGGGATTTTAATTTTACAGGAATCAACTGGCAAACTATTTCAGGTGTAGAAAATGAATCTGGGAGAGTTATCAGCTTTGTCAAGGAGAATCTTCTGTATCAAACCATCACAAAGCCAACATGGGAAGCTATTTTGCTAGATCTAGTTTTTGCATCCCAGGAGTTCACATCTTATGGTAACTAATACTCTTTTTTGGTGAACATCTAGGTACATCCAAACATAACGTGATTAGGTTTGATGTTTCAAAACCCACTTTTCTAAAAATAGTATTATTACCCTTAATTTAAAAAGGATGGATCTTAATGGGTTTTGCAATGAATTAAATCTCACCCCTTGTTGGTTCATGCCCAGAGGAATTATTGATGTGTTTTAAACAATGGTTTATGCACCAACAAAACACATTCATTCCTACGCACGACAGAAACACTAAAATCAATAATAGGCCTGAATGGGATTCCTCAGATACTGGAAGACCTATAAACCACAGAAACAAACTCTACAAGCTTAAGGATTCAGGCATTGACCCAAATCTTGCAACAGTATAGCAATGCTAGAAGAGAGGTAAGAAGACTCATTAAGAAAGCCTAGATAGAGTGTGAAATTTTGTATTCTTATCAATAACAAGACACATTTAAAGACTGGGATAGCAGCCTTAGTAAATGAAGATGGGGAACTCATTGTTGATGATAAAAGCATAGCAACAACCCTGAACAATTTTTCAGTTCTTGTTTAACAATGGGAAGCAGCTACACAATTGATGAAACAGCTATAAATAGCATACATACGATGCCAGAATTTACTGTCACGGTTAGAGAAGTGCTAACACAGATGGGTAAGTTGAAGATTTAAAGATGTCCATGTCCTGTTTGTTTCTATCCATGAGTAATTAAAGATGTCATACTTGAAATGCCAACTCATTACCTATACGTTCATTAAATCTCTTCTGGATGGAATAGTACCACAGGCTGGAGATTGGCAGATATTATTTACATATTCAAAAAGAGAAGCCATGAAATGTCTGACATTTATTGTCCAGTTAACCTCACAACAATTATGTATAAACTCCTGGGGATGATTATTAGAGATAAAATCATAGCTTGCCTAAAACAACACAGCCCTATCAGTAATACACAATATGGATTTAAAAGGCAATATGAAATCTACTCAAATTTTATCGTGTATTATTCAATAACCACAAGACTAAATCGATAGATATTATATTTCTGGACTTCCAAAATGCATTCAGCAAAGTTCTCTGCAATAAAGTGATGCTTAAAGTCAAGGCCTTAGGGATTACTGGTTGCATAGGACACCAGGAAGAAGCTTGGTTGCATAATAGTCTTAATGAATGATGAATCACTACAGTGGTCACTGATACTGCTGGGTTTCCCTAGAGGTCCTGTCCTGGGACCTACACTTTTCATCATTGATTTCAGTGATTTTCATGTAGGGCTGAATATTCTGTTGTCTGAATTTGTAAAAAAAACAAAGGTTGGTGATGCCATGATATATTATTAACTGACGAAGATAGGCTAGGATTATAAGAAAATCAACAAAAAAAGCTGAATGATTCAGAAGATGGTAAATGCCATTTAATTTCAATAAAAGTTAGCTGTTGCAAGTAGGGAACCTCAACAAGAAATCTGGTCATGAAATAATGGGCCCAAAAGATAAAGGACACCCTTAGTGTGAGAGGTGCTAAGGGTCACTATCTCCAACAGCTTCAGATTCTACTAGCACTGTAATGAAAATGCCAAGAAAGCAAATAAGATGTAAGGACTTATTAACAGACTCTTGACAAGGACGTGGAATTGCCATTATATTTAGTTGGATCTCACCTCGAGTATGCAATTGCATTGCATACTCGAGGTGAGTTAATCTGGATTGCACGATCCATTTCGTTACCAACGACGTTCTCGACGAGTGGAATAAGCTCCCAGAACATGTTATTCAAATCGACGCCGTTAACATCTTCAAAATTAGGTTTGGTCTTCACCTGTCACTCTCTGCACTTGAATAATTCCTTTAACCAGTCATCAAAACCTAGTGGTATATCATACTACTTTCTCAACTTATGATCTCGGGGCCTTGACCATGCTGCGGTAAGGTATCAAATCAATATTGATAAACCCGTGTCGCCGGCTTTAAGGGAACAAAAAGAAATCATTCTATCGTCCTTCCACTTCAGGGGTAATATAGACATGGTAAGTCGTGAAGCTGGAGCTCAAGGTTTTCCTTGATATTGTTTTTCATAACAAAAAGTGAAGGGAAGCATGTCTTCCGTGATGAGATACATGTCATATCCACGTTCATTCAGACTTCTGACTTTCCTGAAAAAAAAAAATCCTTCAGACACAGCAGACCTGCATGAAATATCTTTTCCGCCTGTTTCCAGGCCGGTGTGTGCTGGAGGGAGTGGAGGGTGGGGAAAGAGCCTTTGCTTTGCTCTCCTTTTCTTGTGCTGCTTTTAACAGGAATGAAACTTTCGTCAGCAGCGTTAAGACCAGACCGCCTCGCTTGGACCTTGTGTCTATGTGGCCTGTGTATCTTTGTTACTCTCTCTCTCTCTCTCTCTCTCTCTCTCTCTCTCTCTCTCTCTCTCTCTCCCAGTGGCTCCCAGCCACCACTGTTCTCCTCAGTCTTGCTTTCTTCCTACCTCGGTCCCTTCCCATCCTTCCAACTCCCTTCCTCCATTCCTTTCATCTCCCTTCCTTCCTCCCTTCCCTTTTCCCACTCCTCCTACACTCACCTCACACTACACTTACACTATTCGCTGTTAGCATTTCTTTCTTCCACTCAGAGTATCTGTTTCCAAATTCTCAAGTCCCCACTGTACCCAGCTCATGTTTGTCATGCACGTCACTGACATCTATGTGTTCGCAGCATCAGCCACTGACGCCTAAACGTTCCCTGATCCACCCACTGACACCTGTATGTTCTCTGTATCGTCCACTGATACCTATATGTTCCCTGGACAGAAACAAATCCTACGAGAGCCGGCTAAACGACTTAAATCTATCAAGCTTAGAAAAGAAAAGGTTAAGAAGAGATTTGATATAGGCATTCACAGTCATCATCATCTTTAATCATTTCGATCTACCAAGCTGCTTAAGGCTAGATTTGTCTGCTTTCCCTTGGTAACAAATCTGTGAGCAAATATCTTACATCGAATGTAACGAAGTACTTTTTCTTCATCAGGACTGTCAACATATGGATTGATTCACCAGTAAGAACAGTTGAAAGAAGCAACATTGATGCACTTAAGAGGCGAATTGAGAAACACCGCTTCAGCGATACGGCTGACTTTATCTGCGCCTACTTACGTAAATATAGGAAGAGTTGACAGAATCATCTGTATATGCGCTATTCTACTCCTGCAACACTATACTGAGTTTCTGGCCTTCATTAACAGCCTCGAAAGACCCAGTTGTCTCTTATTGTTTGAACTACTTTGTATTCCTTTGTTCTGAAATCCATCAATCGCTGACAGATTCGTGCTTCCCTGCATCAGCCACGGACACATTTGCCCTCCCTGCATCATCCAGTGATGCATGTGTTTCCTATATCAATCATTCCCTGTATCAGTCATTAGCTTCCAGGTGATCCCTATACTATCTACGAACATAATGTATTCCTTTATCCAACTTCTCTTTTGTGCACCTTCCCTGCCACAATGCATATGCGTTACCTGCATCTGCCACGGCACAAATGTGCTTCCTGCATCAACCACTGGTACAGATGTGTCCGCTATTTCAGCCAATGATGAGAATGAGTTTCTACGTCAACGTCAAACATACAACAGTTCCCTACAGCACCTCGAACATTTGTGTTGCTTGCACCAGGCACTTGCATATATCTGTTCTCTCGAACCATTCACTCGTATTGTGTGTTCAGCGTACCAGCTTGTCACACACGTTTTTTTTTCTGTATCTACAACTCAAATAAACAGACAGGCAAACAGACAGACGGACAGACACAAACATACACAGTGGTTCCTGTGTCAACATAACAATAAAGGAAAGACCTGTTCCGCCGACAACGGCTCCACTGTGCTGTGTACAACTGCTGCTGTGGTGGGAACAGCTGCTGCTGCTGCTGGTATTGTGGGTCTTCCCTTTAGAGTGATGAAAACAGGAGGATGGCTTGGTGGGTGGTGCAGTGGTAACATTTAGTAGAGTGGTGGTGGTGGTGATAGTGGTGTTCCTAGTGGTGGTGATAGCAATGTTTCTGGTGTTGGTGATAGCGGTGTTCCTTGTGATGGTGATAGTGGTATTCCTGGTGTTGGTGGTGTCCCTGGTGGTGGTTACAGTGGCGCTCCTGACTTTGGTGATAGTGGTGCTCTTATGGGTGGTGATAGTGGTGCTTGTGGTGCAGAAGGTAATGAAGCTGGTGTTAGCAGAGGCAGTTACTTTGTTTATGGTGGTGACGCATGGTGATAGTGATGTGACGGGTGTTGATAGTGATGGTAGTAGTAGTAGTAATGGTTGCAGTGATAGGTAGTGATAGTGACAGGTAGTGATAGTGATAGTAGTAGTGGTGATGGTGATAATTGTAATGATAGATGGTGATAGTAATGGTTGAAGTAATTGTAGTGAAAACGGCTGTAAAATTGTGGTGGTTGAGACAGCGGTAGTAATGGTGGTGGTAGGAAGGCTATCACATGCCGCTGCCGGTCCCGGAAACCAGCTATATCCTGGTGCACCTCGCTACACGCGGCCGTCAGTTACCAGCCGCGACGTAGACCGCCACCGCCTCCGGGGTTACCGGCAGAAGTGTGTGGAAATTTGGCAGGCATGAAGGGATGACCTTGGCACACCCGGTTATTGTCCCAGATAAAGCTGAGGTCGGTGGGGTTAGGGAAGTGTTGGATAGATGGTGGTAGTGAGGGCTGAGGGAGGAGGAACGTGGGGCGGGAAGGAAGGACGGGATATAGTGAGGGAGTAATGATGGAGCGAGGAATAAAGGGCGTGAGGGAGGAGGAGAAAGAAGAGGAGGAACATCCAAAATAGAGTCTCAGAGTATCCTGGTTATTAGCCATACTTGAAGAAGCCAGCCACCAGGGGTCAGTAGCGTGTTGGGTCGTGCCGGAGGACCTCACTGCTGCCGTGGTAAGATGGACAGCGACGCTCCAGCACATTGCGTACATGTTGATGTACATGTTGATGGGATGATCGTGTTGAGTAGATAGTGCTAGGACTGGCAGAAATAGGTACCATACTGGGTGATGGGGAGATCGTGAGGTACATATGGTGGCACGACTATTGGAAATAGGTGTCACTTTATGTCCACGGAAGAATGTGGGGTCGTTAATAGTACCCTAAATAGTGGAAATAGGTGTCATCTTGGGTGATAGGATGATTTTGGATTGCAATTAGTGTCAGGAAGCAGTGGAAGTAGGAGGTCATCGTGGGTGCTGGTAAGAAAGGCCGTGTGGGTGCAGTCAGTACCAGGGAATTCAGCCATCTGGCATGGATGGATCCCCAGAGTTTCTCCGACTAAGAAAGGATTAGGCTAAACGTGTTTCATGTTGCTAACTGGATGTTTAAAACGCAGCTGTATCCCAAACTCCAAACGTGCGATGAAAGTTTGAGGAATGAAGAGGCAGAGAGTGTTGATTAATGGAGAGGTTGAGATTGACTCCACAGAACATCAAAATTGGAAAGTGTTGAATATTGGAGGGGTTGTGACCGGCTCCAAGGGCCATCAGTCAGAAAATATTTCTTTCCAAGTGGACCGTAGAATGTTGGGTGGAATTCTGGCTTACGAAAAGGCTGGGTTCTGGCCTGGCTGGAGCTGGCTCTTGTGGTGTTATGCTTCCTATCGATGAGATTTTATCCTACAATAACGGATGTCGAGTTAGACAGACATTCTACGGGATATAGATTTATTACATATCTAAACGATAGAAATCACAGGTATATTTGCAACGTGTCTGGTTGTCGTGATGGCGAACGATCCCTTCCCACCAGAGAAAAACAAACTTCCTGTAAACGTTCATCATTTATAGTTTCTTTCATGTCGGTCTAACAGTCCCCGTGAAGTGAAGCAGGTGTACTGGATATGCCAACTGATGTTATCATCAGAACGTAGGAAAAAGTATTTGTTTTTAAACAATGAAATGTGACCCTCCCGCCCTTGTTATTCAGCCGAAAGCAGAATAAGTTCCAAATTATATGGTGTTTGTTTCATCAGCATCCTTCTCCGTCTCGGTGTGATGGTCTACACGGTATTTAGATGCTGAGTGCTCGTGTGCGAGTGTGTACGTTCGTATGCATAGCGAGGAGTCATTAGGGACAGGTTCGTGTGTGTTTGGCCCTTCTTGTTTCACTGATATATTATCCACAGTGCATGTTTTGTGAGCCACCACCACCTTACAGAAGTAAAGGTCAGCTCTCTCTCTTTAGCTGTAGAAGAATTTTCACAAGTGATCTGATTGTAATGAAATTGTAATAACCCGATATTGCCCATGATTCGATAAGTCCTTTCTCTTAATTCTCCATATTTGCCCAGCAAGGTGGGCAACACAGAACCTGGCTAGAAATCACTTCACAAATACACTAATCCTCCACAACTACATCATACACAGATCCTCTCACCGAAAAACGTTTCACCAGCACTACGTCACCAATATCCAATTCACCAGCAGCACAACAATCACCCAACATGCCCAGATACTCAAACAATTCCAGTATCTGTTGAAGCTCACAATCGTAAAACTCATTAACAACAGAAGCGGCGAAGTTCTGAATTGTTTCTGAGCTAATTGACACCAACCAAATTGTTCTGTAGTAATCCCCTTTTTTGTGTGACTGATTACTTTCTGCCTCTACTGAGATGACAACAGCATAACGCTGTGTCGGTAGTGGACATAAAGGCCGGTCCTGCAGGGCAGTCTACCAGATCTACTGCAGCAGTTTTAGTCACAAGGAACCCCAGATCAGCTGATAATTGAGGCACAGACCATAAACCCTGCTCCAGCTGGACTGTCCAACATACCTCCTCTTCCAGCAGTGCTAGAGCCGCCAGGACCCCGATAGCAACCAGTACGTGGAGAACAGACCTCACACTGACCACGGAAGCTGTGCCAGCAAAGCTGTCGAACAGACCTCCTTCTCCAGCAGTGCTGGAGTTACTAGAATCTTTTATAGCAACCAGTCACACATTCATCTGTGTCCTGCCATAGAAAAGTGAGACCACTGCAAGAGACATTACTAACACGGGTCAGATGTGACGATAGTGACTTCCGTATCTTGATGCTGATGAGAATATCTACTATAACGATAACAAGTTGTAATGTTGAATGTTTTAGATATATGCGAGTCTGACAGTGAGTGTAAGTGATTTTATTACTGCGGTAAATGTAAGGGTAAAAGAAATATTGAGCGAGATGGATTTTAGATGGAAAAATTTGTGGGAGGAATAGTTAACAGGAATGGTTAACGGGTAATCTTTTTTTTGTTTTTTTAAGTGAATCACTTGGTGGATGAACTGGTTTGTGGGTGAGCAATTTTCTGAGTGAATAAGTCTATAGGTAAAGTGGCTGGATATCACAGACTCACAGAACGCAACAGATTTTCTAACATCATTGCAGTCTCTCGTACTTAGCAGACGTTTGATGCCAATGTGTCACTTAAAAACTTGGATATTTCAGACTGGTCAAGATAATTCAAACCCCCCCCGCTCCCGTACTTGACCTCCGTTTTCCTCATTAGTGAAGGAGCGCCGGAAACAGACGACAAAAGGCTCAAAGCTATTACCTAACACTCATGTACAATGCACCGAAACCACAGCTCCTTTAGCCACGACTAAGCACCCAAGACCTTTCCATGGTTTACCCCGGCCACTTCATATGTCCTGGTTTAGTCCACTGACAGCACGTCGACCACTGTACACCACATCGTTCTAATTCACTCTATCCCTTACACACTTTTCACCCTCCTGCATGTTTAGGCCCCGATCACCCAAAATATTTTTCAGTCCATCAGTCCATCTCGAATTAGGACTCCCCCTTCTCCTTGCTTCTCCACTCCTGACACATATATCCTTTTTTTTTCAACCTCCTCTCACCCATTTTCTTCGCAAGTTCAGCATGTTCAACTATTTCAGCACACCCTCTTAAGCTCTCTCACCACACCCTTCTCTTACCCTTTCATTTCTTACTCGATCAACCATCTCACATCATATATTGTTCTCAAACATTTCATTTCCAGCATTTCGACTCTCCTCCTCACATCCTTATCTGTATCCCATGCCTAGCATCCATACAATATTGTTGGGACTCCTTTATCTTAGAATATACCCATTTTCGCCCTCCAAGATAAGACTCTTCATTTCACAAATTCCTCTGTGTTCTCAGAACTTCAACCCCTCCCCCACCCGATGACTCACTTTCGCTCCCATGGTTCCATATGCTGCCATGTCCTCTCCCACGTATCTAAAACTACTTCTTCCAATATTTCTCCAATCCGACTCACACTCCAACTAACTTGCCCCTCTACCCTGCTAAACAGAAACTTGCTTTTAGTCGCATTTGCTCTCAACGTCTACTGTCACACACTCTCCCAAATCCAGTCACCAGTTTCAGTAGTTGCTCACACGAATTTGCCACCAGTCGTCAACAAACAACAGTTGCCTCGCAAACCCCCTCATCCCCTACAGACTGCATACTTGATCCTCTCACCAAGACCCTTGCATTTACCTCCTTAACACCCCATCCGTAAAAAAATTAAACAGTCATGGCGATATCGCACAACTCTGCTGCAAACCAACTTTCACTTGGAACCATTCACTTTCCTTTCCTCCGACTAGCACACGCGCGTTACTCCCTTCATACAAAATTCTCACTACTTCTGGCAGTTTTCTTCCCACACCATATATTCTTAAAACCTTTCCCAAGGCATCTCGATCAGCATTGTCATATGATTTCTCCGGATCCATAAGGACAATACAAACGCTTGTTTCTCTAAGTATTTCTCACACACATTCTTGAAGGCAAACACCTGATCCACACATCCTCTAGTACTACTGAAACCACACTGTTCCTCCCCAGTCTGATGCTCTGTAC
>JAUUDW010191051.1:0-14504 GCA_032361385.1 Panulirus guttatus | reverse complement strand
TTATTCCAATTCACTATATCCCATGCACACCTTTACCCCTCCGGCATGTTCTGGCTCTGATCATTCAAAATCTTTTTCATTCCATCCTTCCATCTCCAATTAGGTCTTCCAGTTCTATATCTACACGAGTCTGCTTTGTGATTACGCCACATATATATATAAATCTATATATATTTATACTTGATCAGAATTTCCCATCATTAGTAAAGAAGAGCCAGGAACAGATACAGAAAGGCCACATCCACTCAAATCCATTCTCTAGCTGTCATGTGTAATGTATTGAAACCACAGATCCCTATCCACAACCAGGCCCTAAATACCTTTCGATGGTTTACCTGGATGCTTCATATGCCCTGGTTTAGTCCACTGACAGCACGCTGACTCCTGCATCCCACATCATTCCAATTCACTTTATCCTGTGCATGCCTTTCCCCCTCCAGCATGTTCAAGCCCCAGTTGCTCAAAACCCCTTTTTTATTTTTTCCCCATCTTTCCATCTCCAATTTGGTCTCCCTGGTCTCCTTCTTCCCTCCACATCAGACAGATATATCCTCTTTGTCAACCTTTCCTCACTCATTCTCTCCATATGTCCAAACCATTTCAGCACACCCTCTTCTGCTTCCTCAACTACACTCTTCTTATTACCTCAATCTCTCTTATCCTTTTATTACTTACTCGATCAAACTACTTTACAACACATACTGCCCTTAAATATTTCATTTCCAACACATCCAGTCTCCTCTGAAAAGCCTTATCTATAGCCCATGCCTCGCATCCATATAATAGTGTTGGGACTACTTTCCTTCAAACATACCCATTTGTGCCCTCCCAGATAATGTTCTCTTTCCACACATTCTTCAATGCTCCCAGAACTTTTGCTCCCTTCCCAACTCTAAAACTCAATTCTGCTTCCATGGTTCCATTCGCTGCCATGTTCACTTCCAGGTATCTAAAACACCTCACTTCCTCCAATATTTCTCAATTCAGACTTACACCGCAACTAACCAGCTAAACTTAATAATCTTGCTTTTATCTACATTTACTCTAAACTTTCTCCTTTCAATCACTCTTCCAAACTCAGTTGCCAATCTCAGCAGTTTTACACTCAAATCAGCCACCAGTGCTATATTATCAAGAAACAACATCTGACTCACTTTCCACACCCTCTCATCTCTTACAGACTGCACACTTGCCCCTTTCTCCAAGACTCTTGCATATTCCTCACTCACCATCCCATTCATAGAAAAATTGAACAACCATGGTGACATCACACACTCATGCCACAGACCATCCTTACTTGAAACTAGTCACTCTCTTCTTTTCCTACTCATACATAAGTTTTACACCCTTGACAAAAACTTTTCACAGCTTCTAGCAACTTTCCCCCCACACCATGTATACTTAGGACCTTCCTAAAAGCATCTCTGTCAACCCTATCATATGCTTTCCCCAGATCCATCTGCTTTTTTATGTATTTCTCACATTCATTCTTTAAAGTAAACACATGATCCACACATTCCCTACCACTTCTAAAACCACACTGCTCCTCCCCAATTTGATGCTCTGTATATGCCTTCATCCTCAATTAGTACCCTCCCATACAACTTACCAGGTATACTCAACAAAGGATACCTCCGTAGTTTGAACACTCACCTTTATCTCCCATGCCTTTATACAATGGCATTATACATGCATTCTGCCAATCCTCAGGCACCTCATTATAATCCATACATACACTGAAAACCCATACCAGCCATTCAGCAACATAGTCAATCCCTTTCTTTATAAATTCCACAGCAATGCCATCCACTCCAGCCATCTTGCCACATTTCATCTTATGCAAGGCTTTCATCACATCTTCCTTTACCAAAGCACACTCCATGACTCTCTCACTCCACATACCACTGACCCATATAACCTACAGTGCTACTCTATCATCAAACACATTTAACAGTCCTTCAAAATACTCACTTCATCACTAACGGTCATCACTTCCCCTTTTGCCCCCTTCACCGATAGTTCCATTTGTTCTCTTGTCTCGCACAATAGTTACCTCCATCCAAAATATTTTCTTATTCTCCCTAAAGTTTACTGATACTCAGTCACTCCAACTCTCATATGCCTTCTTTTTCAACCCCTTCACCTTTCTCTTGACCTCCTACTGCTTTCTCTTTTACGTCCCCCAATCATTTGCACTCCCTCCCTGTAAGTACCACCCAAACACCTCTCTTTTCTCTTTCACTTGCAACTTTACTTCTTCATCCCACAACTCATTACCCTTTCTAATCTTCCCACCTCCCACCTTTCATATACCACATGTATCTCTTGCACATACCAGGAATGTTTCCCTGATTACTTTCCATTCCTCAACCACTCTCCTTGCTTCATTACTCTCACCTTTGCCACTTTATACTCAATCTCTCCAGGTATTTCTTTAAACAAGTTTCTTTTCCAAGTTCACTTGCTCTCACCACTCTCTTCTCACTGACACTGTTCCCTCTTTTCCGAAAACCTCTACAAATCTTCACCCTCACCCCCACAAGACAGTGATTAGACATCCTATTAGCTGCCCCTCTCATTGCACATTTACATCCAAAAGTCTCTTACATGCCTATCAATCAACATGTAATTCAATAATGCCCACTAACCATCTCTCCTATTTGCATTTGTATACTTGTGTACGTCTCTCTTTTTAAACCAGTTATTCCCAATCACAAGTACTCTTTCAGCACATAACTCCACAAGCTGTTCACCATTTCCATTCATAATAATGAATACACCATGCCCCCAGTTATACCTTCAACCACCACATTAATCACCTTTGCACTCAATGCACCCATCACTAATACCTTTTCTCTTACATCAAAACTGCCAACACACTCACTTTGCTGCTCCTAAAACAAATGACTCATGATCTTTCCTCTCATGGCCAAGAGCATAGGCACTTACAATCATCCATCTCCTGCCATCCACTTTATTTTTACCCACATCAGTCCAGCTAGAATTTACTTCCCTAACCCTTTCACACACTTCCACAACTCCTGCTTCAAAAGTTGTGCTACTACCTCCTTAGCTCTTCTCTTCTAACCAACTCCTGACTTTACTCGTAAGACATTCCCAAACCATTCTTCCACTTTACCCATGAGCTTTGTTTCACTTAAGAGCCAAAATCCAGGTTTCTTTCCTCAAACATATTACCTATCTCTACTCTCTTCTCATATTGATTACATCCACACACATTTAGACACCCCAACCTGAGCCTCTGAGAAGGATGAGCACTCCCTGTTTGGCTTTTTCTTCTATTTCATCTTTTAGAAACTGAAATACAAGAACTTTTTTCCATCCCCTTGCTCCTACCCCATTCAATCGTTTTCAGCGACATACTGGGAACACAGATATAGAATACTGCTCCACACCATACTCCCAGAGTTATATGGTATTTTTGGAATATTTTTGGAAGTGTTTTTGTCACACAAAAATGTGATCACTTAGGATTTCATTACAAATGTCTGTTACCTCATAAGATAATAGACACCTCTCCATCACGAATTATTATATAATATGAGGGTACGGATACTATACAAACGTCCTTGGTACCTTTACATATACTTGCTAGTGTAAGGAAAAAATTCAGGCTGTGGAACCTCATAACAATGCATGGGATGGCATTACAAGTAATACTGCCTATGTATTTCAGTTGGGGCAGATTTAAGCAATTCAAGAATTATCAAATTATATGCCCTACCTGCAGAGAACAGAAAAAAAATTACCAGAGCATATGTGCCCCAGCTGCAGTGAATGATCTAATTCCCACAAAAGGTGCATGAATATTTACATCTGATCTAATGACATGTAAATGGGAATAGAATTAACGATAATTTAACAAAATAAATTACAGTTCTACCATACTTTTCTAAAATTCAAAAGAAGCTTGAATTTCTTTTGTTCTGTGATCCTACACACTCAACGCTGAGTTACAGATCAATTCTAATATGCAATTCATAAATACAATGGTCTTATTAGTACACTACTGTGGTTTCAAAAGGTCCATATTCTAAACAAGTTCCTCACTACAGCTATATCTAACATTAACAAAATGTTGACCCAGTCTTGCAATAATGCAGTTCTTCCCATTACTTGATAACTATTCTTTACACTTTACTGTAATTTTCCAATACAAATATGCCCTCTTTCTTCTTAGTTTTATGCATGAAGACAAAATATCTACCTTACTAACTGATAACCATGCTATGCCTGCTTTTCACTACACATCTTTTTATCTATATACTGACATCCTAGCCATGACAGTTACTCCTTTGGGACAAAAATGGCCCAATGTTCATATAAGTTAATCCTAACAAATATGAAAGCAAAAGGAAACTCACTGTGCTCTGGTAATGTTCTTGGTATGAGAAGTTCCATTGCACTTAAACTTTCTGTGATAAGCTGCAGCTCTGCTAGGCTAGTTACACTAGTGTGTGCCTCATGAAGGTACTCAAGGATGCGTGGTGCCAGTGCATGGATGTATGGGGTTGATATTTCACTATCAGTGTGACTGAAGATGGATTCCAGAGTTTGTATGCACTGGATACGTACCTATACATTCAAAATAAGAAAATTTTAGAAAATGAAGAATCAATACCTTGGGAGATTGCATAAACATCATCAAATGTAAAAAGTCATCAAACCTGAATCAAAGATTATAATTTTTCTATTATCTTTTCATCATTAAATGTACAGGGTTGTCAATTATGAATCAAAGATTACTGATATTTACATTACAGTAGTAGAGAGTTATGAAATCTTCTTCAAAGATTATTGATATTTACATTACGGTCATATACAAAACAAAGGTTCTAAAAATGAGAGAATGAACAATGAACATGGGAAAAGTTCCCCTCCTGCTTTTATGTATGAATCACAAAAGCTCCCTGGTGGCCAACACATCCATCAAAGCTTAATTAGATGAAAGCAAATAAACAGAAATCTATAGGGGAAAATATCCTCTTAAATCAAAACTTCTTTGGGAAGTTTCTTTTTTTTTTTAAGGCTCCAGTCAAGGACAAAAGTCCACATCAAGGATGGGCCCAAATTGAAATATAGAGAGAATTGAGAAAGGGGGATAAAAAAGACAGGGAAAGTTTTTAAAAATTTTTGAGAAAGTGAAAAACCTGTCTCCTGAAATGAGCCAGGTCACAGTTATTGGGAAAGTTACTTTTCAGTCCCAAAGCTAATTATCAGCAAAAGCAATGCCAAAAGTCAGATGCCTCATTTTAAATAACTCCTTTATGTATGTAAGTTCATGATACCAAAAGACATAAATTTCAAAACCTACTCCTTTTAGCTCCTGAAACAGATTACAACTTTTCCCAAGATGCTTTTTTAAGGCATATCATATCACACAGCCAAGGGTACTAAAGAGAAATATGCAAATAAAGAAAAAGATGCTAACTAGATTTAGTGAAATTACATTCCTTGCTCCCACAAGAAACTACTAGTACTCAAATGAATAAGAAAAAAATGCTTACATTCTAAAACAACCAATTTTATCATGTAAAACCATTAAGTAACCAATAGCATAGCAAATAATTCACTGTATTCATAAAATATTAACCTTACATGAAATAAAAAAAAAAGTAAGGCAGTCCTAATATTAGATGGCACCCCAGAAGCCAGGAGCTTTCCAAAGACAGTGAATAAAAGCTCTGAGAACCTAAAAATTACATGCTAGAAACAAATAAAAGAAAACTTTTAAAGAAAAACATCTCTGGGTTATAGGGCACTTTCAACCTTCAAAACAGTAATCCATGGCATAATTACAGTCACGCACATGTCCCTTCAGGCATATTACATCTATACTTTATACCTAGCTCTGTCTTCCTCCTTAGTAAATGACAAGTATCAGGAACAAAAGAAAAATGTTCTCATTTGTCCACATCTGATCTCATGTTGTCATGTATAATGTTATGAAATGAACCTACCACCAATAGCCAAGCCTCACAAGATACTCTGATTTATCCTAACCACTTCAAAATTCCTGGTTCAGCCCACTGACAGCATATCCCCTCCCACTTCCTTTCTTTTTTTTTAATAAACCAGGCCCTCTTCACTTAAACTTACACTTAAACAATCCTTTCTAAACCCCCTGCTGCACCTCATTACCTTGTACTTGTTCACATGGACTCTCAACTTCCTCCTTTCACAAACTCTTACACCAGATTCTGGAGTTTCTCTCTGGAATCTGCCATTAAAGCTGTGTAATCTGCAAACAGAAACTGATTCATCTCCCACACCCCAAATAACCAGAACATTACATACTCCTTGCTTCAAGACCCTCACATCTGCTCCCCTCCTAACTCTGTCAGTAAAGAGATTATAAAATCATGGCAATACAGTAAATAAAAAAAAAAAAAAAAAAAAAAATCTAATGGACATCAAAATATGGGAATTTAGATTCTAAAGGACCATCTAGATCCCTAATGATTAAGTTTAGAATCTAACATCTCAAGTTTAGTCTGGTAAGGTAATAAAGTATGGACCCATTGGAATGAGCTTGGAAAGCAATGGAATAGTCTGTTAGTCTTGGTCTGAACACTGAGCATCAGGAGAACATATGACAGCCTTTTAAACATCCCCTTGGTGCACTTTTTATTTATCTAATTAACATACAATATTCTCTCTGTACTCATTAATGAAGTTTTACAATGATTTAGAGTAGTTTAATAATGTAATACTATTCTTTATACCTGTACACTTAAAAAAAGATGATTTAAGTCCAAATTTGAAGATGAAAGAAGACCTAGCATTGTTACTGCCTGCCAGCATGAGATAAGTGCATGCCTGGCCAACACAAAAACAAACTTGGTGTCTGTTTTCTCATGCAACTGCATTTTTTTTTTGTACAAAGGCCTTTCTATTTGTATCTGATTAAGGCAGATCAAATTGCTTTCAGTGTTGTATGTGCTAAGATGTCCAGGAAACACCTTAGAAATGCTGAAAACCAGAAAATTATTGAGCATCATGAGCATACAAAGAGCAGTTTGCACTTAATGCATTCCCATTTCTGACCAAGGAAATCCAGGTGACTCCAGGTAACCATGGAGCTACTTCCTTCTGATTCAAGGTAGTGTCCACTACTCTCTGAACACCTCCTGCCTTGGGGCATCAGAAGAACACAATGAGTTTCCATTATACTTGCTATTGTTGAATAATTTGGGATATAACAATATTTGGTTTCTGACAAACCACCCTTCCCCCTAATCAATCCATAAGAATGGGTCTTTACTATTAAATATGTCCTTGATACAGACCCACTTCCTCCCTTATAACTTGCATAAATACCTAATTCTCCTGGTAAAAATTTCACCCTGTATCTGATAATTTCCCATCCATCCATCATATATTTGTACCACCATTCACAAGGACTCTCTGTCAATGCTAACATATGCTTTCTCCAGATCCAAAAATTCCATCCACAAGTCATTCTCTTTCCACAAGTAATTCTGAAAAATCCTACAAAGCAAACTCCTTCTACTTCTCCTGAAGCCACACTGCTTCTCCCCAAACAAATGTTATAAGAATGCCACCACCCTCTGTATCATTGCTCCCTTATACATCTTACCAGGTACACTCAACAAATTTGTACCTCTGTAATTCAACCATTCTGTTTGTCCCTGCCTTTTCATCTGTTCAGTGTCTGTTAGAAAAAACATAAATTTTCCCTCTCCTTGGAAGCAAGCATTGGTATATTGCATCCATAACAAGGGTGACCATTCTAACCCCTCTAACTATCATCCTGTAGCTTTGACTTCTACTATTTCCAAAGTCTTTGAATCCCTCTTCAACTCCCATATTTTTACACATCTTGAATCTCACAATCTTCTCTGTGATCAACAGTAAGGCTTCCATAAGGTGAGATTCACTGGTGATATGCTTTCCTATCTTACTTATAACTGGTCATCATCTGTGAAAGATTTTGGAGAATCTTACATGGTCGTCCTTGATATACCCAAAGCTTCTGATAAGGAGTGGCATTAGGGGCTCATCTCTATGCTCCCCTCTTTTGGCTTCCCTTCCGCACTTTGGTCTCTTATATCTAGTTCCCTTTCTGGCTGATCTATCTTCATGGTTGATTAGGGACCAGCTCATGGTTGATTAGGGACCAGCCTCTTCCCCTTTCTCCATCAACAGTGGTGTCCCTTGAGGTTCTGTCCTGTCTTCTATACTTTTATCTCCTTTTCATCAATGATATCCTTTATTCTACAAAAAAATGAATGCACTCATATGCCGATGACTCAATATTGCATTCCTCCATATCCTTCAAATCTCCATCTCTCACTCAATCTTCATCCCATCTCGACACAACTTCCATAGTAAACTCAGCCTTGGACAGGATATCTAGTGGAGCAGATGAAATCTGGTGAAGTTAAATGCCTCCAAGACCCAGTTTCTGGCTATCTCTCCAACAAAAACTCCTCACAATTTTCCCTTCTCCTTTGATAGATCTGTAATTCCATCAACTGACTTGATGAAAATACTTGGTAGCATTGTAACATCCTCACTATCTTGGAAATCTCATATTACGGAAATAGCTAAGCCTGCCTCTAAGAAACTGGGAATCCTGTTTAGATGTCAAAATTTCTTCCCCTATGAACAGTTGCTCCATTTAAAAAAAAGATTGATCTATCCTTGTATGGACTACTGCTCTCATATCTCGGGTGTTTCTAGCTCTGCATCCTTACTTGACAGAGTTGAGTCACAAGCAGTCTGACTTATCAACTCTTCCAAGCTAACTTCAAACTGACCCACTTGCCCGAGGCCACAATGTTGGCTCACTTTCCCTCTTCTCTAAGTATCACTTTGGTCTTTGCTCCCAAGAGCTGGTTGCTTGTGTGCCCCCACCACTAGCTAGGCCATGCAATACTCAGCAAGCTACTGTGTCAAATGATTACTGTGTGGTCATTGGCAACCCAAGGGTGGACAAGGGTGGACTGTTTTAATAACTGTTTCTTTCCCTACAGCTCAAAGCCCTGGAATTCTTAAGATCCTCGTGTCTTTCCCAATGACAATGACTTGGCACTTTTAAAAAGCATGTTTTTCACTTCCTGCAAAATTTGTAAATTCTTTCCCTCATCTCCTGTTTTTCCCTTTCATTAACTTCTCTATATTTCAATTAAGGCCAAGCTTTGAAGTGGACTTTTGTTTGTGACTGGAGCCTTCATCACAAAAAAAATGTGGGGTACTGCATATGCATTCAACCACTCCTAAAGCACATAACAGTCTGATTAACAAATCAGCTATACTATCATCCCGTTTCATAATAAACTCATCTTCAATACTAACCTCTCACGTCAATTTGCCATACTTCATACTGCTTAAGGTATTCATTACCTACTTTTTATTCACCTTGCTGTTCACCTTATCCCAAACAGACCACATCTGCCTGTCTGTCATCTAATACATTCTGAAGTCACTCAAAATACTCACTTCATCTCTTCTTATCTTTACCCATAATCACTTCCTCATCTAATTTCCCTATTGTCACCCTCATTTGTTCTCTAGCTCTTCTCACACTCTATACCAACTTTCCATACATTTCTTACTTTCTGAAGTTCATCAACACTCCCTCAGTAACATATTCAGTATATCTCATCTGTCCCACTTCCCTGTTCTCATACCTTTCTTTTGACTTCCTGCCACCTTCCCTTGTGCTTCTCCAAATAACTTGCATTTCTTCCCTACATATACCATCCAAACACTTTACTCTTTCACTAGTGATTCAATTTCCTAATTACACAACTCACTAACCTCTCTCATACATCCACATCCCTTCTTCTGCATGTCACACACCAAATGCACATCTGAGCACTACTATCCTCAATACCTTGCACTCCTCTTCCACTTACCTTGTTTTGTTAAATCTCACTTTATGCCATTCTTTACTTAATCTCTCTTGAAAAGCTACACACAATCCACTTTTCCAGCCTCAATGACTTTCACCACCACTTCTTTCTTTCCTAAAACTGTCGCAAACTTTTACCATGCTTCCACCATGAAAAGATCATACATTCCACCTGCCACCCCTCTAAGCACATTCACATCCAAAAACCTTTCTCTTGCATGCATGTCAGTCAACACATATTCTACTAATGCCCAGTGACCCTAGCCTCATTCAACCAAGTATATTCATGTATGCATCTTTTTATATACCATGTATTCCCAACCACCATTCATCTTTCAGTATACAGCTCGATAATTGTCTCCCATATCAATTAACCCATGGAGCCCACGTCGGCCAATTATAATTCTCAACTGCCACATCACCCACCATTACATCTATAACCCCTTGCATCAATATTCAATCCCCTGTACCAAAATTAATTGCTAAAACACTCACTCAGCTCCTCCTAAAATACACTCCTTTCATCTTTAGTCCTCCTAATATCTTGTGGACAAGCACGAACCTAGTTCTTTCATATGTATGTCATTTCTTGTTTTCGTAACCAACATCCAATCTTAACAATTACCTCCACCAAGAAATGATTGGACATCCCCTCTCCTTCCCCTCTTAGCATGTTCACATCTGTCAACCTCTCCTTTGCAGAGACAAGTAGTACATAACCCAATAACCTCCAAATCCACTCATTCCCATGTACTTATGAATGCACCTTTTTATGAGCCATGCATCCTGTCAATAATCCTCTTTCAGCAAACAGCTGGACAAGCTTTTCCCTATTTTCACGTACATCAGGAACATCATACGCCCTAGTTATACCCTTAATTCCAATATGACCTATCCTTGCATTCAGATCCCTATGCACTAAGACTTGATCCCTTGCAAATAAAATACCAGAGCCCTCGCACTCCTTTCTTCCTTCTTCTTATCTGTTGCATATGCACTAACATTCACCCACCCTTCGTAATATACACCCATTCTAACTCACATCAATCTCGACTGATCCTTCATGATCTTAGGATGTCCTTCACCGCACAGGAAATAATTCAATGCAGCATCCATGAACGTAAGGAAAGTCACGTTCATGCATGAGTGAGCTTTTCACTGCAGTTGATACACATAAGCAAAGGGAATCTAAAGTCTGACAGACATGGCAACTCTATGTGGGTTTATGCCATGTACTGGCAGACTTCAACAACCTGTGGAGCTTTATCTATATCTAATGTCAACAGCTAATCACTGCCAAAAATTGTTAGCACTGGTGAGGTTAATAATCATGACTAACTGAAAACATATATACATGGGAATCAATATTGCAAAACTATGAAGAAGCTAAAATCAGAGGAAAAGAAAACTTTAAACAGTACGAACATTCAGCCATGCTACTTATTTCTGATCATTTCTATTGTTAATAATATATTATGTACATTCATATGCAAACAAGCCAGAGAAACTAACATCAAGTTGTGGATGCTGAGTGGCCATTTTAAACAAATTAATTGCTGGATATTGCAGGTTATGAGGTCTGCTGACAGATGGTGGTGCATGAAGGATCAACTGAGCAATGCCTCTAAGAACCACTACCTCATCTGTTACACGCTCATCCTCACCTGCAAAATTGGCAAAAAAATTTATATAATATTTTCATACATCTGACAGATACTATCAAAGTAGTCTTTAATATATGTATGTTTGCACAAATAACTTAGTTAAACAAACTCAGGACCCCTTTTATTGGGCTCCTCCAGCTTCAAGACTGCACTTCAATTAAGAACAGGGAAATGATAGGCTCCTTTTAAAGAAACTGTATTCATATTCATATACTGGTGATGATACAACACCACCAAAAGTCAATTTCAATTGCAGTGTAAATATATAAATGGACTCATTGGAGTTAAAACATCCTTGATGACACTGTCCTCATATTCATCTATTGGTGATGATGAGTGGAGAGCCAGATCCCCCTTCCCCCTTCTTGTCTTTCAACTTCTGAAAGATAAAACAGAAGGAGCAAAGCAAGGAGTGCTCATCCTTCTACACAGCTTAGGCTGGGGTCTCTAAAATGTGTGAAGATGTAACCAAGATGAGACGAGATGAGAGACAGGTAGTATCCTTGAAGAAAGAAACCTGTATGTTCTGGCTCTCAGTGACACAAAGCTCAAGGGTAAATGGGAGCAACAATTTGGAAATGTCTTAGGAGTAAAGTCAGGGATTGGTGAGAGGACAATTGCTAGGGAAGGAGTGGCACTACTCCTGAAGCCAGAGTTCTGGGAGTGTGTGAAAGAGTGTAAGGAGGTAAATTATGATTCATGTCGGTAAAATAGAGGGTGGATGGTGAAAGATGGGTGATTATTAGTGCTTATGCACCTGGCCATGAGAAGAAAGATCATGGGAAGCAAATGTTTTGGGTGCAGCTGAGTGAGTGTGTCAGAGGCTTTTATGTAAGATACCAGGTATAAGTGATCAGTGATATAAATGTGAAGGTGAGTAATGTGGCAGTTGAGGGTATAACTGAGTGGCATGGGGTATTCATTGTTACGAATGGAAATGGTGAACAGCTTGTGGAGTTGTGTGTTGATAAAGGAATGGTGATTGGGAATACCTAATTCAAAAAGAGGGACATACACAAGTGTATGTAACTGACAGAAGAGTAAAAGAGAGACTTTTAGGTGTAAATGTGCTGAGATAGGCAGCTGGTAGGATGTATAATCACTATCTTGAGGAGGCGAGGGTAAAGATTTGTAGAGGTTTTTGGAAAAGAGAAAACAGAGGAAACAATGTCGGTAAGAAAAGAATGGTGCGAATAAGTGGGATTGAAAAAGAGACTTGTGTGAAGAAATACCAAGAGAAATTGAGTATGGAATGGCAAAGGAAGAGAGTAAATGAAGAAAAGGGAGTCAGTGAGGAATGATGTTATTTAAGGAAGCAGTGTTGGCATGTGCAAGAGATGCATGTGGCATGCGAACAGTGGGAGGAGGGCAGATTAGAAAGGGTAGCGAGTGCTAGTGAGTAGTGGAATGAAGAAGTAAAGTTGCTAGTGAAAGAGAAAAAAAAGATGTGTTTGGACAGTACTTGCAGGGAAGGAGTGCAAATGATTGGGGATGTATAAGAAAAAGTGGCAGGAGGTCGAGTAAGGCGCAAGAGCTGAAAAATAGGGCAAATGAGCACTGGAGTGTGCAAGTATCAGTATATTTTAAGGAGAACTGGATGTTCTGGAATGTGGTAAATAACATGCAAAAAACAAGAGAAAAGGAGGAACATTGGTGAAGGAGGCAAAATGGGAAGAGGTAACAGGTAGTGATGAAGTGATGAAGTGAGGAGGAGATGGAATGAGTATTTTGAAGGAATGTTGAATGTATTTGATTATAGGTTGGCAGATGTAGGGTGTTTGGGTCAGGGTGGTATGAGAAGTGAAAGAATCATAGAGGGTAATTTCATGGAGAGAAGTGAAGATGAAAGCCTTCCTTACAATGAAATGTGGCAATGGGGCTGGAGTGGATGGTATTGCAGTTGAATTTATTAAGAAACGGGTGACTGTGTTGTTGACTGGCTAGTAAGGAGTTTCAATGTACGTATGGATCATGGTGAAGTGCCTGAGGAAAGGTGGAATGCATGTATAGTGCCACTATATTAAGGCAAGGGGGATAAAGGTGAGTGTTCAAACTATGGAGGTATAAGTTTGTTGTATGGGACAGTACTGAATGAGAGCACGAAGGAATGTATAGAGCAGCGTAGTTTCAAAAGTGGTAGAGGATGTGTGGATCAGATGTTCGATTTAAAGAATGTGAGTGAGAAATTCTTAGAGAAACAGTTGGATTTGTATGTGGTATTTATGGATCTAGAAAAGGCATATGATAGGGTTGATAGAAATACCTTGTGGAAAGTCTAAAGAATTTAAAGTGTGTAAGGCATAAGTGCAAGCAGGAAGAGAGGAGAGTGAATGGTTCCAAGTGAAGGATGGTCTGTGGCAGGGATGTATGATGTGACCATGGTTGTTCAATTTGCTTATGGATGGGGTGGTGAGGGAGGTAATTCCAAGAGTCTTGGAGAGAGGGGCAAGTATGCAATCTTTGAGAATGAGAGGGCCTGGGAAGTGAGTCATTTGTTGTTTGCAGATGATACAGCACTGGTGGCAGACTTTAGTAAGAAACTGCATTGGCTGTTGACTGAGTTTCAAAGAATGTGAAAAAAGAGGAAGTTTAGAGTACAATTGAATAAAAGTAAGCTTATGAGGCTTAGCAGGGTTGTGGGATAGGTTAATTACAGTGTGACTTTGAATGAAGAAAAATTGGAGGAAATGAAGTGTTTTAGATACCTGGAAATGGACATGGCAGCAAACAGAACCATGGAAGTGAAAGTGAGTCATAAGGCAGGTGAGGGGGCAAAGGTTCTGGGAGTGATGAAGAACGTGTGGAAAGAGAGAATGTTATCTGGGAGGGTAAAAATGGGTATGTTTGAAGGAATAGTAGTCCAAACAATATCATATGGATGTGAGTCATGGGCTATAGATAAGACTGTGTGGAGGAGGGGGGGATGTGTTGGAAATAAC
>JAUUDW010190941.1:0-14504 GCA_032361385.1 Panulirus guttatus | reverse complement strand
CTCTCTCTCTCTCTCTCTCTCTCTCTCTCTCTCTCTCTCTCTCTCTCTCTCTCTCTCTCTCTCTCTTCCTCCCTCCCTCCCTCCCTCCCACACTCTAAGGCTGGAAATACTTACCTTACAAGGGACGAGATAGATTCTATAGTTGCAATTTACAAAGGACATGAGCCACTTACGGAAATTTCCATTATTAACAGTATGAGCTCGAGATCAGTAAAACAACAGGTAAAGAAATTTAATGATAACAGCAGCAATGTGAAACACCCTGGGAAGACCAGAATAACCTCTCCAATTACCCTGAATGTTCTTCAACATCAGGTGGATGCAGATCCAAGTTTGAGTGCAACAGAATTAAAAGAAAAAACCAAGACTGCTTAGTGATGAGTCAGTAAGGAGGGTGCAGGGCCGCTTACACAAGAACCTGAAGTACTGGAGCCACAGGTTGCATCCCAAACCACTCGTAATTTGTAGGCACCAGAAGAAAAGAGTCGTTTTTTGTCAGAAATATGAAGTGTGTGATACAACTAAGTTATGAAGTGTCTTGTGATATGATCAGTCTACCTTTTCTGTGACAGGTGGCCATGTGTACAGGCAATCAGGATGTGATCCATTTGACCCTAAGTACATTGCAAGCACTATAAAGTTTCCTACTTCACTTACAGTAAGGGTTTGTTTCAGTTATTATGGTGCTGGGGACCTTGTAGTCTTGCCAAAGAATGAAGTTATGAACAGATATAGTTACCTCGAGCTACGGTGTGAATATCTTCCAGATTCATTCAAAAAAGTGAAGGCTGAAGTGTTTATGCAGGATGGGGCTCCCTACCACTCTGTTAAATTAGTAACAGATTGGCTTAAGGATTGTGCAGTGGAGTTTTTCATTTATTGGCACATGGATTCACTAGTTTTGAATTCAGCAGAAAACTTGTGGCCATTCGTGAAATTTGGGCAAAGATGGACCCTATGGACCCTACATGACTTCAAAACCTTGCTAATTCAGTTTCTGGTCATTTCAAGAAGTGCATGAAGAGGAAAGCAAAACCAATAAAGTACTAGTTAGTGGTGAATATACAGTTTTCATGGTGTTATTTTGTGTTTATCCTCGATGGTTGGGCTTCAGCCCCCCCCACACCAACTTCATTGGTGGGCACTGTATATAAACTGCTTTTCTTTAAAAATGGTTTCCTGTTTCTCATGTTAACAAGGTAGCACCTGCAACAGACAAAGAAATGGCCTTAATTTGCTCACATCTACTCTCTAGTCATCACCTATACTGAACTGAAATCCCAGCCCCCTTTCCACATCCAGGCCTTACATATCTTTCCGTGTTTTCTCCTGAACACTTCATATGCCCTGAGTCAGCCCAAACATATCAGCAAGGCAGCATTGCAACATACAAAGAAATGTTCTTAATTTGTCCACATCTACTCTCTAGTTGTCACATACACTGAACTGAAATCACAGCCCCCTTTCCACAACCAGGCCCCACAGATCTTTCTGTGGGCCCCACAGATCTTTCTGTAGTTTCTCCTGAACACTTCATATGCCCAGATCAGCCCAGTGACAGCAAGTTTGCCCCTTAATAACGCATCATCAGTTCACTCTATCCCTTGCACCCCTCACATGTTCAGGCCCTGAACATTCAGAGCATCTTTGATTCAGTCCTTCCACTTTCTCCATGCTTTTCTCCCCTTTCCTTATTCCCTCCACTTCCAACATACATACCCACTTGGTCATCCTCTCCACAATCATCTTCTCCACATGTCCAAACCGTTTTAACACATTCTCTTCACCTCTCTCACACAGATCCTACCATTTCTTATTCAATCAACCCTCCTCACACCACATACTGTCCTCAACCATTTCATTTCCAATCATCCATCCTTTTCCATACTTATTTACCTATGGCCCATGTCTTGTATACATGTAACACTTTTGGAACTACTATGCCATCAAACATAACCATCTTTTCCCTCAGAAACAATCACCTCTCTTTCCAAACACTCTTAAAAGCTCCTATGACCTTAAACTTAATCGCACCCACCCTATGGCTCCTGCCAACTTTCATAGTTCCATTGGATGCGATGTCCACTCCCATGTATCTAAAATGGCACTAACCCATTGCAGTGATGCCAAACACTGCTATAAAAAACTTAATATGAAACAATCAGCAGAGAGATAGGTAAGAGCAACACAGAACAACAAAATCTACAAAAGTGCTGAAGACATGCGAGTTAAACCAAAAATTAATATCATCAAGGGTAAAACTATGTTTGAAGCATAAAATTACAAATTACCCATTATTAAAAAAATATGGATTCTGAAATGGCAACCACCAACTTAACAACACAAAGCATTTCCAAAGTAAAACTTACAATGAAACTATCAGTAAACAGCTAAATAAATTTAGACAGAGCATTAAAATCTGCAAAAGTGCTAAAATGAACCAAGAAATACATTAGATCAGTTCTAACACAACTAAAAGTTACATTTGAAATGTCATGTTACACACAGCATTTGACAAATGTTTGGTTCTAAAATGGTAAACACTATCATAGTGATGCCAAACTCCTCACACCAATTTATAGTGCTCTACCCTCATCCTACATGATCTACTCATGCTGAAAACTACAACCTGTATAAATGAGTACAGTATTTCTCATTCATATACTTTCTTAGCATCATTTCATTTATCCTCAACGCAGGCATGTTCTGTTTTATCTTATCTGAAAATCCAATACTGCGAATACTGGGACCATATTTTACTATGGACTTGTATCTTCTAAGAAGATGCCTTTTACTTATAATGAGGGAGACAGTTCATCAGTGAGAGGTAGGTGGGAGATAGAGTGAGACAGTACGTGTGTATGAGTGATAGGTGAGCATACTGAAGCATGTATGGATCATGGTATGAGGAGCCAATTCTGAAAGAGAAATCATGTTGCACAACAGAGACTGATAAAATATGGACAAACAGAAATACAGAAAACTAAATATACCTGTAGATTCTTTACGAATTCTTCTTCATTAACCTGAGCCTCCCATGCATCTGTCTGCACATCAATTGTGGCAGTGTAAAGTGGGCCATATTCATGTCTACATGTAATCCAGTGTCCAAGGTTGTCGTCAATCCGCACTGACACTGCTGAAATCTCCTCATTTGTAAATACAAGCAACCTAAAAAGGGTTAAGAAATACATACATTACCTATGGAGAATGTTAAAATACTTCAAAAACTTATAAAAAAAAATATTTCAAAGAAGGAAATTCTTTCTCTAGGTAGGTAGTTACTTGCATTTCTGATCTGAAGTTCACAACAATAGTGTTGACACAAAATCTTAGTTAGATCAATGAGAATGAAGACACATAATCCTATCTCCCTTACTGTGCACACCCATCCTCTTGCACATCAAGTACACAACTCTAAAATCAGTCAATGCAATTATATTAGAAACTCTCATTGTAACTCCCACTTCAAACAAAACACATGCCCCATTGGATATATCCAACTCACTCAAGAAAAAATAATTTTCAACTAGGAGTTTTTCTCTGTACTGTACAGTGACAGAATTTGAAGTAGTAAAATTCTACCTACATATTTTTTAGTGAAGGTCCTAAAGGAGGCAATCCGAACAGAACTGAAAAGCATGAGATTTTTTTAATAATGTCATCCAATAAATCCATCAGTCCTGTGTCACAATCAATGACAGCACATGTGACACTCATACTGGCTCTACTATAATCTTCACTTTAAATATATATAACAGCCTTTTGATATGATCCAAACAGCATATCATACCTAAAATGAGGCTGGTGGGAGAAAAAGCCAAATTTTCCCACAGTATATATTTAACCATAACTCAAAAATACTTTCTACATTAAAACTTTTTTTCTGAACTGGATAAAATAAACTGGGTACATGGTAGCTAATTTCCAAATGAACTACTAAATATGAGGGAAGTGGAAACTCTATCCCCATTTTACAACACACAGTCTCTACTTGTCTGTACTGATTCCTGAAAAAGACTAATCTAGACATTCATCCAGCTCGTCAAAAATAATCTCTCTTTTTCATACTTGATCGCCGTTTCCCGCATCAGGGAGGTAGTGCCAGGACCAGACAAAGATAGGCCACATCTGCTCTCATCCATTCTGAAACTGTCATGTGTAATGCACTGAAACCACAGTTATCTGTCCACATCCAGGCCCCATAGAACATTTTATGATTTACCCCAGAAACTTTACATGCCCTGGTTCAATCCACTGACAGCACATCAACCCCATATCACATCATTCCAATTCACTCTATCCCATGCCAAGCCTTTCATCCTCCTGCATGTTCAGGCCCCAATTGCTCAAAATCTCTTTCACTTCATCCTTCCATCCCCAATTTGGTCTCCCCATTCTCCTTGTTCCCTCTTTGTCCACCATTCCTCACTCATTCTCTCCATATGTTATGTGTGTGTTGCATGTGAAGCTTAGAATGGATGGTATTTTGTTCAGTGAGAAAAACTGTCCACTCAAGGTGACTGGAGGGTGTGAGCTGAATTCATGTCTGTCTGGAGTTGAAAGAATGATTGAAAACTTCTGTGGAGATGCAGACATTCTGATCTGTGTGAGCCACTGCTCCAATTGTGTAATATAGTGCTTTTATGTTTGATGTTTCTACTATGAGGGGATTGAGAGGTCATCTGTATGCAAAAATACCTTAATGTTGAGGAATGCCAAAGGTAATGGTATGTCGGAAGACTGTAGTGTTGGAGAAAATACTGCTCCTTGGGGAACTCCACTGTTGTATTTTAGAATTTTACAGAAGCCAATGAGTGACTCTGGCATGGTGGCCAGCTATGAAATTTGCCAACCACTTTTTGTCATTGCTGTACAGAATGGTGTCATGAATCTTTTTATGTGAGGACAAGTCAGGGGACTGCCAAATGATTTTCTTATGTCTAGTGCATTTAGTCATGTTCAGGAGGGAGTTGTATTTAGATGAATCCATCAAGGATACACTGTGTAAGCTCAGTGTGCAGTGTCGAGGTAGACTGTTTGGGTATGAAGGCATGCTGAAAGGGTGAGTAGAATGTCTGGGTTTGAAGCCATGTTGTGTGGGTGAGAGTGGGATGTTTTGTTTGATTCTGTGGTGGATCATTTATTCACAGAGTTTGGATACTGAGGACAGAAGTAATATAGGGTGGTAGAAGGAGGAGGAGCTGAGTGGTTTTGAGAGTTTTAGGATTGGTATTACGTTGGCAAGTTTCCATATGTTAGGGTTTTTTGTTGTGCTGCCACAAGGAGCTGAAGATATATACTTATGGATACTGAGGATAAAAGTGATATACAGTGGTAGGAGGAGGGGTAGTTGAGTGGTTTGGAGGGTTCTAGGACTGGCATTTTGTTTGCAAGTTTCCAGATGTTAGAGGTTTTTGCTGTGTAGCCAGGAGTAATTGAAGAGAAATACTACTTACTTTCTGGCCCAAGTATCTCTTCTGTTCTTATTATGCTCCTGCAGCACTCAGGAATCTGGTTGCATCTACAGATTGGAACCACAGGTCATAAAGTGTTGTGATGTGTGTGCATCTAGTAGAAGAGAGTGCAGGGCAATCAAGAAGTAAGTGCTCAATGTCTTCTTTGTGGTAGCTTCATCATGGGCATGAATGGTCTTTGGACATGTTGAAATAGTGTTTGTAGTGTATCAGCGATGAATGCCGAGCATGTTGATGTGGTACTGTACTGGGAGGATATTCATCTCATTATGAAGATGTTGAGAGTTTGTAGTTGCTTTGCAACCAATGACTGTTCTGAATGCATTATTCGTTGTAAGAACAGGCAGGTGAGGCAGAGTTTAAAGCTGAGTGGATGAATTGTCTGTAGAGGATGTTGAGGGATTTTTTTGCCCAAATTTGGTTCCAGCTGGCATTCTGAGGGCATTCAGTATATGTGTAGCTTTTATGTTGATGTTACTGGAGAAGGGAGTGAATATCATGCCTACAATGTCTGGTGTTTTGCTCAGAGGGAGAGACTGTCCATTCAAGGTAACTGAAGGGTGAGTGGGATTCATGTCTATCTGGGGTGAAACAGCCACAGTTGAGGCACTCAGATGAAAAAATTATATCGTCCAAACATGCCCTCTGTCTACATTTTGCAATATACTACATAGCATAATGTAATTATGATAAAAATTTTCAAAAGAAATTCCACATGGGCAATTAACATAAAGATATGTTATCAAAATCAGAGAATGAAAAATCAGGAATCTAAAATGCAAACTTCACCTAACAACATATCTAACAGAGGCTTGTCCTTTTGGGTAGCGTCCAACACCTGATACTATAACAACTGGCCAGGAAGGATGAGTTACATCAATCCATGTCAAGTGCCCACTGTCAACTGCTAATATGCGATACCTGAAAAGAAGTCACGCACTAGCAATTCTTTATTGGTACAAATCACCATACAGTCATCAAGATATCATTAAACACCAGATATGTAAGCCTCTTTTAACCTACTTCATGCTGTTCAGCTGAAAATAAAAGACAGCTAATACCCTCTGTTCACATAAGACAAACACAAAAGGGTAAAACTATATCACAACATCATGATAATTACAAGCTACAATTCAGATATCTAGGGTATTCATAATTCACTTTGTAATTCTTTCTGAGATAAGAAAAAAAGAAAATCAAATTCATTACCTGTGATTATGGAACCAATCTGCTAATTCTACTTCCAAAAGTCCAGTTGAGTGTCGGGTCCACATTGGGTCAACAAACCCAAATCCAGTATGAAGGTGCCCACACAGATAGGCTGTTCCCATGGCTAACAGTCTCTGCATATCCTTTGCTGACACAATTGTGCTTGTTGGGTAATGGCCATAGAACAGGATGATGTCACCTTTGGCATGTGCTTCTAGTTAGATATAAATTTTTCATCAGTTAGGTAAAAAATGCTGAGATAAAACTTACAATGATGGAAATTCTACAAAAAAAAAAAGTGTGGCAGCAGTGGATGTTCAGGTACTTTCCAAACAGATCTTTTATCAACTTATAAAATAGTAAAATGATACTTTCAGTTACAGCTGTCCTAGTCAAATAAGTACTTATATTTTTACAAATCTACAATGTTAAATTTCTACTAATATAATATTAATGCTATTTTTGTTTTGCAATTAAATCCTTCTATCTTATTAAGCAATCCATTAAATCTTTACCCTATAAGCCATTTCCCACTGTTCATTAAAGTAACACAAGCAAAGTCTCCTCCCAACACTTGCCTTTGAAAATGTTCAAAAACTACACACTAACAAGCTCATAACCTAATCCGTCTCATTCTTAGTCTTTTTTTTTTTGTACCTTCCTTTACTTTGCTTATGTACACTCTCTTGGTCACCATTCCCATATTCACTCTTCCTATAAACCTAAACCCTCTCCTTAGCACCACACTCTAAACTTTATCAGTCAATTCTTTCTCCATGCCATATTTCACTTTGACAATTTCATTGCTCACTGTTGATGTTTTTACCTGAAAACAAAGTTTTTGGTTGTGACTCTAATTTCCACCCTATAACAGAGGAACTTAAAAGATACAAGCCTGGTAATAATGTCCAAGCATGGCAGTTGGACCAAGTAATGGGGTCTGGTTACCCCAAAACATCTTCCTCTACCCTTGGTTGTACAAGATTTGGCCTGCAAGCCACATGTGGCCCTTGACTACATGACATGTGGAATGAATTAAGTAGGACTGAATAAAACATCATTAAACTACAAATGACTCAATTTCTTTATAAGCTTGTCTCAAAATCAATATCAACACGTGTATGAACACGCTACTATTTATGCATGCTTCATTCAGCTCTGCTTACATCTGCAAACAAACATTCATTCTTATGAATCCAAGCAAGTCAAAGGCTTAATACAGACTGAATGATGATAATCTGCAAGACTGATGTATATGAAATAAAATACCAACATCAAAAAACTTGTTTTGGAAATGCAGAGCCAAGAGTCACACTAAGAAGTCATTCTCTGAACTGTGAGTATATCTTACTTTTTCACTGTACAGGTTCAGGCCAGATGAATAATAAGATCCATTCTATCAGTAATCAGTGACTGTAAAGCTATTGAAGTGTAACATCAGTAGCTCTGTTGCTTAAAAACGGAGAAGTAGGGCAATGTATGATTCAAAGCTGTTTAGAAATTAAGGCATGTATAAATTCTGCAGCCTAAGCTTATAATTTGGTCTACTGATACAGCCTAAAAATGAAAATAAAAAGGTCATGCAATCCTGCTCTACCCTCTAAACAACTGTCTACTATAGGATAACACATCAGAAACACAGACATCTTGAAATGAGCCCTTAGTGTTTTAACCCCGCCTTAGGACCATATGCTTATCGTTGGCTACATAAGGAATTATCACAGATAAGGCAAGCCCAGAAACACAGTGCACATGTATAGATAGATGCATGGCAGATATATACCACAGAAAGTTTTTTGGGTCTTGGCAGTGGACAAGGGGCTCTGATTCTGGTGCATTATACATGACAGTAGATATGAACAGATGAAGCCATTCCTCATCTCCCGGCGCTAACTCGTTAAACAGGAAACGATGAACAAGCATGATTTTTTCAGAATGAGACCAAACAAACTGATTGTCAACAGGAGCAAGGAGAGGTTTGGTAATGATGATGTCTTTGACTGTGTGGTTCTTATCGACCAGTTCCCAAAGAATGGACTATTTAGCTTCTACAGCATTTGCAAAGTTGTCATAAGCTTGTTATTAACAGTGACCACTTAAAACTTGTCCTTCTACCATGCAAAGTCCAATAACATTTTATACACAATCTCTTTCTTTTAGGTAAGTCCCTGATACATCAAATACATTATCTCTTTCTTTAAAGCAGTTTTGGTAAAATCACGAACACAGCTTCTGTAATTTCCTTGCACCCAAAGCTGGCTGTTATCTTATGCTGGACAATATTCCTAAAGACAAAATACAATCTGTACAGTTTATCCGTAGTCTCAGCCTATGATCACACCAAATACTCATTCTATTCATTCTGTTATTATTCTATCATTATTTCATTATTTCTGAACAAATACTTCAACAAATCAGTTATAGACTCACCTTGTGTTGCTTCAAGCAATTTCTGAAACTCTTCTTCTGGAAGATATCCTAAAAAATTGTAAGCACGAATTCCTGGCTTGAGTGAGGCATCGACGGGTAACAAGGTAACATTCTGACCATCGCTTCCTTGAATAACTGTCGCCTTTGCAGTCCGTGTGCTGCTAAAGTTTACCTGCACTGCATGTGTTTTGAAGTGGGCCTGTTGTACTTCATCAAAGTTATCTGCATAAGATTAAAATTATCAGCATATAAACATAAAGCACATTTCCAATACTACTTTAAAACTTTCAGATAAAAGATAAATATCTTTTTCAAAAATATATGATCTGCCAAGAGCAGTCCCATTTCAACCAATGTGAACATAATCAATAATCAGCAGAAAACCACCCCAATTATTATGTAAAAATTATCTATACAGAGACCTACTGATTTACCCATATTTGCTTTATGCCATTTTTAGAATGACATGCATGGTCCATTTACATCCTTTTTCAATATACATAGGCTTAAGTCTGAAATAATGCAATCATCATTGGGTTAATACTGTGTGTGTGTTGCCAACACTTTGCAAGAAGCATGCATACACATGGCTTGATACAGCCTATAGTCACAGAGCTAGAGTATTTTGTAATGCAGTATATGCTGTGTATTGCATTTGTTTTGCCCCATGCATCATGCCAAAAAAGTATGCATGAAGACCGACTAAGGGGATATACATGCCAGAAGTTCGGAGAGCCAGGAGGAAGGGGAGACCAAGTAGATGGAAAGATGGCATGAAAGGGGCTTTATCCAGGCCTAAACATACAGATGATCAAGGATGGTAGTTCAGTACAGTACAGAATTTCCTTAGATACAATTATTATTTGAAATTACAGTATGATTTTTTTTCTATTGGAATGATATTGTATGAAAGTACAATAATTTCTCCAAACCATTTTTGAGCCTTTCCTTATCAATGTTAGGTGCATTTGGATTCTGCACATTATCTTTGACAACAATAAAACATCACTTATCAAAGTGTCTGTAGCTGTGGCTGGAAGAACTTCAGGACATCAACTGATTACCATATCTGTGCTAGATCCTACAGCTGGGTTGCTACCTTTTTATTTATGTAAGTATCAGTAGGTACCATCACTCGAATATAATAATTTGGTCTCTTAACATACAGAGTACGGCATCATCAAATAAAATTTGTATTCAGATATAAATGCGTGGCACTTGGGTGGTTGCTGGCAAAACTTCAAGACATCAGCTGATTACCTACTTTTTTCTTATTGAGGTATGAAAGTAGGTAAAAAATTGCTGCACAATATTCTAATGTACTAATAGGGTATAAAATACATCTAGAGGAAATTATGGTATAATATTCCTATCCAAGTCAAATAAAAAAAAAATATCATACCATACCATACTGCCACCCCTGCATGTGATAGAGGGAATTGGTGTGATGCAGTATACAGGAAATGAAGTGCTTGAGATGAACCAGGGAATATAAAGTAGTCAGGGGAAACCGAGGTATGGTCTGTGGGACTTGGTTCTGAATAGGGGTGGTTCTGGTTTTAGTGGATTATACCTGACAAACTGGAGAATGGACGTAAACAAATGAGATTACTCTGTGTCTTTTCTTGGAAATACCTTCCTCATATGGGAAACAGCAAATAAGTATGCAAAAGTTTCATAATTTCTTTCACAGAGACTGATGGGCAAAACATGACCCACTTGAGGCCATCTCAGGTAAAAGCAAAACGTAAAAGGAAAAAAAAATAAAAATCAATCAGGACTCTGTAGGTGTTTGTAGACCAGACTCTTAACGGTAATATGAAGATGGAAAGACCATAAAAGAGCATATGATCATTCAGCACTAAATTGTACTGTTTTCCATTCATATTACATTCTTTGGGGAGAAAACACAAAGCCCCTCTACTCCTCTCATCACTAAAACATCCCAGCACCACCACAGAATCAGGATGCTCTGCAATTTTCAAAGCATAATGAGTCGAGTAGCAGCTGACTCACCCTTCCATGCACTGCACTTACATGAACTTTCATCACATCTTTTCACATTATACCACTGTGAAACTGTCTAAGCTTTAAAGTTAAGGGCTATAGTCAAATTTCACATGCATCTGACATTTGAGAAAAGGATTCTTGGCAACACTTTGTGATGGCAACTTCAAATCCCTCTGCAAACAATGTTATATTGTTCTCTCTGACAGTACATAAGAATCTTGGGGTGGCTTTTTTCCACCTAAGCTGCAACTAGGATTATATTTTCAACATCTCATGCTTCATCTGGTTATCAGTCACCTTACTGGTCTTCCAAGGACAACCAGACCCAGCTTTCTGGGAAGAGATGTTCTTTAGAGCAGACATACACATATTTTCTTCTTTCCATCTACAAATATGGGCCTTTTTCTCCTGAGATAACTTCTTTGGGCCCAGGGTTAGTTATTGGCAGAAAAAAATAACACCCAGAAGAGAACAGCAAAAATATTACTAAAAACAAGAACAGCAAGCAAAAATTTGGATCCCTTCATTCTCAATGAACTGGGGTAACTAAAGCAGCAATCCATGTTCAGCTGACTTCAAAGAATGTACCATGCTAGCAGACCTGCATTAACCTCACTATAGGCAAATAATAGGGCTGTTTCACAAATAAAAATTGAGCCTCTGGAAAACCTGTACTAGAGTTACCCTCTGCTAGTGGCCTGTTAACAGTGAAGCACTACAGGATAATAAGCAGCAGTGAAGTTCACTGGAGACTCTTTTGCTGTAGTCATCCTCATGAGGGAGCTCCCAGAGGGAACAGGAGTCAGAGATAGAGAGAGACAGAGATAGAATAAAACTTGATACAAGAAAGCCTTCTTTCAAACAGTTATACTCTGTTTCATTTGCTGAGATTGTTCTGCATATACCTTACCTGACACAGGTATAATATAAAGTGTTGAGCTTTGATCAGATCATCCATTTAAAAGAAATACTGAAATCAAAATAGTCCACTAGTAACTTACAGAACTTTTTCATTCTGATCATATTTGATACTTACCCTTAATCAAATATGTCATTTTCATCATTATGTTTGCCTGCTTACCACTAACCATGCTCATTCCTTTAAAGCTAACACTTTTCTGTGACCATGCTTACCATACTCTATTTTCTATCAACAGGCCTGCCCACCCTATGCCTGTCCATTCCTTCAGGCTGACTCATTGTCCTCACCATGGTTGCCAACAATATCCAGCCAATGTGTTGAAATGTCTGGAGTGAGTCTATCCCTTACGGACCTTTGGTAGATGGACCACTCTTGGGGAAGCTGCATCAGCTTGACACCATAAGTCTTGCTATTAGTCAAATCACCTGAATAAAAGAATGATATTCAAGACTATATAATAAGTAAAATATATCATCATGTTAATCAGTGTTCTGTGTTGTATTTGAACAAAATAACAACACATATACACAAAAAATCTGTAGAAATTATCAATCCATATCAGATATGACTTGCCTAAGTACTAAGTGGAAAGGCTTGAGAAAATGCCTTTCAAAAAACCAGATTTTTGAACATTTTAGATGATTCTTTCAATGATAAACCCTTACCATATGCATAGTCTCTCACTATGACTCAAACTTTATCCTTAGCCTTCCCTCATTTCTCACATCACTCAACTTACAATCATTCAAATACCCATTCCCACCATAAGTAATCCATCTCTCATCAATCATATCCTTCATACACAATATCTCCCTTGTAACTTCAGTCTTTACTGTATCTGATTTCTACAACAAGTTTTAGAAAATCCAAGTCCATGTCTTTATTCTACTAGTCAATCTACTCTACAAATGCACATTTCATTGGCACTCAACCACTTCTTTCAACAAAGCTAACCATATAAGGTGCCTCACATCTTTCCTCTAATGTCCTTTCCCTGTGCACAGATGATTTAGCTCTTTTGAATTACAGTATCTCTATATTCAATCCTCTCACCCTGATGCCACAAGACCATCAGTTCAATTTTATTGGGAATGTGAAGTGCTCACATCACTTATTTTGGGATTTATTCAGGCATTCCCCACTTACTAAAACAGGTATGTTCCTGAAAAGTTGGCCATTAAGCAAAATTCTGTTAAGTGAAGCCCATTTCCCCATTCACTTCCACTATATGATCTGAAATGCCTTCTACACATAAAAACTTCAGTTGCAAGACATATTAAAAGCATTTCTTATGCTAAAAACAATTTTAAACATATGTAAGATATAATGTTAATAATGTTTTGATAAAATATCTATTTTTTCATACCTGATTGCCACTTCTTGCATTAGCAAGGTACTGCCAGGAACAAACAACAAAAGGCTGCATTTGCTCACATACATTCTCCAACTGTCAAGCGCAATGCACCACACAGCTCCCTATCCATAACTAAGACCCAGAGACCTTTCTGTGGTTTCTGCCAGCCACTTCACATGCCCTGCTTCAGTCTATAGACAGCACGTCAACCCCTGTATACCACATCATTCCTATTCACTCCATCCTGTGCATGCCTTTCACCCTCCTGCATGTTCAGGCCTAATCACTCAGAATATTTTTCACGCAATCCTTCCATCTCCAGTTTGGTCTCTCCATTCTCCATGTCACCTCCACTTCTGACACATATGTCCCTTTGTCAACCTCTCCTCACTCACTCTCTCCATATGTCCAAAATGTTTCAACACACCCTCTTTAGTTCTCTCAATGAGACTCTTTTCATTACCACACTTCTCTTTTACCCTTTTATTACTTACTCAATCACACCACTTCATACCACATACTGCCCTCAAGCATTTCATTTCCAACACATCCAGTCTCCTCTACACATCCTAACAGACAGTTCATGCCTTGCATCCATATAACATTGTTGTGACTACTATATTTTCAAACATACCTATTTCTGTCCTCCAGGTAACAACCTCTTTTTGAACACATTCTTCAATGCTACCAGAAACTTCGGCCTATCACCCACAATATGACTCATTTTCACTTCCATGGTTCCATATACTGCCAAGATCACCACCAGGTATCTAAAACACTTCCTTAAAAATTTCTCCATTCAATCTCATACCCTAAAAAACCTGTCCATCTACCCTATAAAACCTGACAACCTTGCCTTTATTCACATTCACTCCAAACTTCCTCCTTTCACACACACTTTCAAACTCAGTCACCAACTGCAGTTTTTCACTCAAATCTACATCCAGTGCTGTGCCATCAACAAACAAATGACTCATTTCCCAACCCACCACTCCCACCCCCCAGCCCCTACAGACTGCATACTTGCCCCTCTCTCAAGACTCTTGCATTTACCTCCCTCACTACCCCATCCATAAACAAATTAAACAGCCATGGTGACATC
>JAUUDW010190719.1:0-14508 GCA_032361385.1 Panulirus guttatus | reverse complement strand
ACTCAACTTAGGTTAGGCCTCTCGACTCACGTTATTTTATTCGTGAGTTAGATTTCGGTAAACTTAGATGTCAGTTTTGTTCAACTTGTTGTTGTGTTATTTTTGTTCTGCTATTTCATATTTTGTTGGAAATTCTAATGATTTATTTTTACATTTCAAGAGGTACTTCTGTGTGTGTGTGTGTGCTTGTGCTGGCTTCTGAAAAAGTGTGCTTTATTCTCGAGAGAGAGAGAGAGAGACAGAGAGAGAGAGAGAGAGAGAGAGAGAGAGAGAGAGAGAGAGAGACATAGTAGCTCATAAACAGGAATATTTCATCACTCGTACAGTATTGACACACTTTCCATTACACTAAACATGACTTACATAGAAATACACACACACACACTCGCTCCTTCACATGTATAATCACTCACACGTACACGCTCGTCAATTCCTTTGTATTTATGTGTATGTATTGCGACTGTGTATACGTGTGTCGTCCTGTATGTGTGCGTGTGAGATTTTTGCGTGAGTGTCGTTTTTGTGTACATATTTACGGTGTTTGTGAGTTCTGGTTACAGTGTATGTCAAAGACTAGTTTTTTTGTTTTTTCATTTACTGTCTTGCATGGAACTTCAGGTTAATATCAGCGTCAGATCGTGTGATAATGGCTGAGGCCTTCAGACATATGGTAGTGTATGGCATGTCTGATTGCCCAAGACTTGGTATATTCATATCAGTGTCTGAATATGGAAGATAAGTGCTTGATCTCTGTAGTTGCATGTAATCCAAGACATAGGCAAATGTAATACTAGTTATTCCATTTCTTTATTTATTTCATTCTTGTCCGCTTTCTGCCGCGTTAGCGAGGTAGCGCCGGGAGCGGTCGAAGCAATAGCCTCACCCGCTCACATCCGCTCTTTAGCTGTCGTGTATGATACACCGAAGCCAGAGCCCCATATCCATAACCAGACCCCACAGACCTTTCCATGGTTTTCCTCGGCTGCTTCAAATGCCCTGGTCTAGTCCAATGACAGTACGTTACTCCCTGTGTACCACATCGTTCCAGTTCACTCTCTTTCTCTTTCTCTCGAGCATGCCTTTCACCCTCATGCATGTTTAGGCCCCGGGCACTTAAGACGCATATATCCTCTTTGTCAACCTGTCGTCATTCATTCTCTCCATATGTCTGAACCATTTCAGCACACCCTCTTCTGCTCTCTCAACCACACTGTCATTACTACACTTCTCTCTTACCCCTGTCATTTCTTACTTGATCAGCTTTCCTCGCACCACATGGTCCACAGACATTTTATTTCCAAGACTCCCACCCCATCCTCCTCCGTTCTTTCTCATGTAGAGCAATGCCGCGTGTATACAGCACCGTCGGGACACTATACCATTAATGTGGGCCCACGTGTGATTCTTAATTAGGAACGCTTGACAATACACCGGTACCACTTGGTCGTCAAGCTTGCACAGGAAGCTTTACATCAGAAGTCGTTGGCTGACATAAAGCTTTAAGTTCCCCCTCGTCCTAAGCGGCTCAGCTTGAGCGTATTGCATGGAAGCCATGACTTGTGGGACTTTTCACCGCCTGATGTAGTTCATGAACGTTAGATTTCCCTTCATATCGAATTCTGTGAATGAGAGGTCTGAGGTAGGCTTAGCAGCTCAATAGTTGTGATTGAAAGTGGAACCTATTGCCTCCATCTAACACGGCAACCTAATTTCTCGATGATGAAGTAACGTAGGACACTAGATTCCTGTTACTGACCATAGAGGGAGACAAAGTTGAGGTATATCAGGCCATCACCACAGTGAGTCATTGATAATGAGAGGCTTTATGGAGAAGAAATCCATAAAACAACTTACCCGTTAAACATGACAATAGAAAACGATATGCTGGTAGGGGGGAATGAATGCCAATTAGGCAATTACCATTCCGGACATCATTTAACCAGTGAATGTTAGTCTGTGATGTATTATTCATCTGATGACATTCCTTCGCAAATGCATGAATGTCCTTGTAAATATCTCAAGATTCATTTATGCTCATCAAACGGAGGAATGATTACCCAGGTGCAGTAATCATGAAGGGAACGTTATTAATCTTATTCATCTTTTCACCTCGTTTATAATTAGGTCAGCTTGTTTTCCTCATCAGTTGAAGGATTGTTCACTATAATGAAGATTTGTTTGTAATTTCACTGTTTTCCTTTTCCTGGTTCGGACTGAATTGCATTTTTCGTAACTGGAACAGACGCTTTCCTCAGCCTTGAGAGGCTCCCATCACGGAACGAAGGCCCGTCAAGGCCAGGCCTCGATGGAAAAAAGGAAAAGAAAGGTAGATATAGAAAGGGATACTCCACGATTATTCTGAGAACTGGAAAACTTTGCTTACGACTCAGGTGCAGGTTTGGAGGGACCGCGAGATGGAGAGTAATGTCAAGACTCACCGCTAGAGGTACGAACCTTCGTGATTAAGTTCTCGAGTACGACGGACGGTACGACTCTAGCTAGCACGACTGTACGACTCCCAAGTATACGACGGGACGGGACGACCGTTGAGCACGACGATACGACCTTTGGGGTATGATAGCCCGGCTTTTGTCCTAACTTTTTTAAGAATCAAGTCAAAGGCCAAGGCCATCATACCCAGGGGTCGTACCCGCGTGCTACCGCAACGGCCGTAACGACCTGCATCAGGGTAGGCAGAACCACTGTTGCCACAGGCCATCTGGACCGGCATGACGTCTCTATGGTCAACAACACATAGATTCTATCTACTTCCCTAGTGTTTTCTAGTGTTACCGTGGAGAAGGGTGGTCCTGCCCCTACCCCACTACAGCTAACACACACACATATCAGATAGCCTATGTTATAAAATGGGACAAGTGGTATGTGTAAAAAAGAGAACATGAGAATGTGAAAGAGTTCCAAAGCTTAGCTTTGCAGGGAAAGAAGCAGATAGCACAACAGTCCATCCTTGAGTTGCCAAAGACGACACAGTAATCATGCGACGCATCATCCTGTCCAGTAGTACGTGGTCTACCTAATGGTGGGGAGACACAGAGGCAGACACCACTCGACAACAGAAACCGGAATATTAATCACAGAAGAGAGAACCAACACTGCGACGAAGGGCAAGAGGGTCAAGTCTTGAGGACAGTCTGGGAGAGTTGACGAAGACGGATTGCTTTAGACTCAACTCTAGTCTCGTATGTAGAGCTAGAATCTCCCCATATGTGGTATCAATACTCCATACAAGGTAGCATCAATCCTTTGCCATATGCACAGCAGTTGTTCACAAGAGAACCTTTGGCAGCTGAACAGGACTCCTAGTTAAAGACAGACAGCTATTGATGTAACATGGGGTGTCCGAGATGGACCACCAAACGCTGAGGTGACACAAGTATCTCTACTGTGCCGAGTGGTGGAATTACGGGGAGACGAGAGGAGCTGGGAGAGCTGTGAGGGCATATCCTCCTGGTACATCTTATCCAAATGTGAGTTGACAGTCTCTGGAGACGAGACACAGACTGAGATGAAGAAGACGAAGTGGACATCAAACAAGTGGAGGGATATGGCGCTGTGAGCATACGGAGGAAGAGGCGTAGGAGACTGCTGCTGATATGAGGGAGGGAAGCCAAAAGGGCGGAAGCTCAGGGAACAGAGCCCGATGCCACACCTTGTCATTCTAGAGGTTCGATGTATCAAAGGTTACAGCTCCCGGTTTCCCAGTCTCTCTCACAGACGAAGACCAACTGTGAGGCGGGAAAGAATACCACCGCTGGATCTTGCTTTGCGGAAGCCATATTGATCATACGAGAGAAGAGCAAGAACGTCTCAGAAAACGGGATCTGATAAAAGAATCCGAGTCTTTGGAAACAAGTCTTGAGACATTGTACCAACTCATGCTTCCAAGACGATGGGAAAGTTACGGATTTTCAGCGTAAACGCACGAGTAATCGCGGGCGTAAGTGTCAGTAGCCCAATGCCTTAAAACATGATCTTGGATGCCATTTGGTCCAGACGCCTCGCTTGTTTCCTGAGAGACACAGATGTGTCTTTTGGGATGAACGGATAAAGAAATTAGAGAGACAGGATTGATGAGAGACGCGGCAGGGGATGAGGGGGAAACTCAGTTATCCGCAGTAGAGTTAAAAAGAGAGAGCTATGGATGGCGTCGCTGGAATGGAAAGGTGAAGTAGAGATGGTACGAAAGGTAATAAAATATTAAAACGTACTTCACGCTAAAGACTATAAAAGAGTTCTCCACATTTCCTTCGCATAACTATACCCAATTCTGTGTATAATTACATTTAAGAACAGCAAGAGTAACTACCGGAAATAAGACACTAATCCGCAACACTTGTTAACACAAGCAAACTACATGGTTTAACATTACGACTGTCAGAGTTATCAACAATCATTAATCATCAGATCAGAATCTCTTAACAGAAGTCGAATAACTGCAATATAAATAAATATTTCTAAACATTAATAAGGTTAGGTAATCTATCGACAGTTGGAGCAAGCGAAGGTACAGCATCGAGACGAGGGGGAGCAGGGCAGCCCCATCCTGAAGCACAGATCATCGTACACCGCCTGGCTGCCGGCACACGCCCACCCCACACTCCGCGCTGCCAGCCGTATGGTAGCGGCCCTCACAGGTGGGTGGGTCTTCGCTAATCCCCTGAGCATGACGGTACGACCTCTGAGCACGACTGGTACAGTCCTTGCCTATAAACCTTTAGGATCAGGTTAATGGCCATGTCATCTTACCCAAGGGTCGCGTTGTCGTGGTGAAGAGCTTATCTCAATGTAATATGTTTAGAAGTGAAAGATAAATTGAAAATTCAATATGGTTTCGAGTCCACAAATTGCGCAAACATCAATGCATCGATTCCCGAATGAGAGGAGATAATATTTTCTCTAGAAACAGTGGAATATGCACGTGAGAGTAAGTGAGGTTAATATAATTTGGATCAGAATAAAAAAAATGTGTTTATGAAGAGCAAGTTTGGCAAAACATGGTTATTGAATTTGGTGGTAGTATTTGCAATAGCTATGACAAAATGATGTTAAAATCAGGCCATATTTAAGTTAACTTTCCTCTGGTTAGATAGTTAATTAGATTAGGTTATTCCAAGGTTTAAGTGATCAGAGTAAATGTTAAGTAGTTAGCAACGTTCGGTAAAGTGTAAGAATAAAACTTATAAACAATCTCATAACACGACACAATTAATGAATACAAAATGATGTAGGCTACGGAGTTTAGTGTCCTAGGCTCTCTTAAATGATGGCAGCGTCGGTTGACCTTATCCGTATAAACGGTCTCCTCAAACTCCCCCATAGAACCACCACTGCTCCCCCTTCCGGATCCTGCGCATGCGTCATCTCCCAACCTAACCAGTCCAGAGGCGGCTGCTCCCCTCCTTGTCCTGTCAATAATTCGTGCCACCTAAAATATTTAGGGAGGATAACGAACTGTCGTTCACCAGATCAGGGAGTCACGTCGGTATTCTATGTGAGTATCTTATGTTGGTATTTGATGTGAGTATTATATGTTGGTATTTCATGTGAGTTTTCTATGCTGGTATTCTGTGAGTATTTTATGTTGGTATTTTATGTCAACTCCCAACCTCTCGTAGTAATGAACAGACTAATCTCACCACACAGACATGGAATATGTAGTTAATTACGTCAAATTTATACACAGTATATTTCCATCATTCGATATAGTTTGTGTACAGATAACTACACATTTTTTGTAGTTCTATAATATTGGCGGTATGTTAAATGATTTCAACGTAAGAGGACGACGATACGACCCTTAAGCACGATGGTACGACCTTTAAGCACAACAGTACGACCCTTTGAGCACAGTAGCTTAGTTATCATAGGGATTAAATGTTTCTGTCAGTCGCTCTAATATCTGGTACTGCAAGGCTAATAATTCATAATAATTCTTTCTGTTACGAGATCCACTTGTGATAAAAATAGTGATTAAATCCGTAACGAGATAACGCGTTTTCCTTATACAAAATGTAATTGGGTTCAGAACCATATAGGGAAGGAGATGGGCATAATGGGTTGCGCGTGAGCAGTACCAAGATATAGTGAGACCAAATTGTATACTGTACAACTGAAGGTTGTGGTCAAAGAGGGTTTGTCTGGAATGAACGAACCGAGATGCACGAGGCGCTTGAAATAAATAAATAAGTAAAAAGATTCACGCAGTAAACAGATAAATAAAAAGATTCATGACAGTTTGGGTCAAAGTTAAGAGAGTAAGGTTAGGCAAGTCCGGTTCTCTGATTCGTTTTCTTTTGGGGGAACTTTATAAAACACGTCGTGGAGTTATATTCAATAACTTTCCTCCGAAAACTGATATTTAAAGATTTTCCCACTTGATTACGGAACCACGACCATTGATCCCGACTCTACGACCCTTGATCATGATACCACGACCCTTGAGCCTGCCGGTCCGACCCTTGGGCGTGACGGTCAGGCTTTATAAGCTCTGACCCTTAACCATTATAAGTCACACGAAAGACTACGATATTTGTGTATACTCTTGGGTAGATCCGTCGTACTCTGGTAGCTGGAAATTTAATGGGATATTTACACAAACACTTCCGGGAATATAGTACATAATTTTTCTGGGGAACAGTAACCATGACAGTTCATAGATATGTTTCTCCAATTGCAAATATATGGCGGCTGTGTCCGAATGCGAGAATGTGGAAGAAAATATATCGCGAACAAAACGAATCCCAATCCGGATACGTGACGGAACACACACACACACACACACTGCTCGAACTTCATCATGTGTCTGAACGCACCCTTTCGGAAACGCCTCGAGGTTATCCATATCTCCCAGCCATTTGCATTTAACCTTCTGCTCGAGTGATATATCCTGCGTGACGCTAACCCCCGCAGGTCTGGAGGTGTCGGAGGAGCGAGGGGAGGCGGAGATGCTGCAGGTGAACCAGTACGGGATCGGAGGCCATTACGACCCACACATGGACTTCCTCGCCCTCTACCGCAGGATCGTGAGTTGCCACATTTTCTGTACAAAAATATAACACATCTCCCTAAATAACAGCTCTAAACTTCGCATCAAACATTCTACACTGTGTTTTAGTTAGAAAAGTTATATTGTACAATAATTTATATTTTGGCGCTTAAAAAAAAGTATCGTAAACGTATAAACTGACATCGTAATGTCTTCCCACGCTTGGGAATGATGTCATTACCAACTACCGAACAATATATTTGGTGCTAGAAGACGCTAACAAGCAGTTGTTATGCCTATGTCCACTGAAACGATTATCGTGCCGAAGACGCTAACAGTATGATGCAAACAGGTGTTAATAATGCTCTCATATGCATCTACTAAAATTATCATAAAATTTCGTGTGTGTAAATCATGTGATGTCGATTAAGAAAACCCATAACTACGGTCACTAACGAGATAACGATATGACCCAGGTCGTTAGCAGGAGTCACAACTTGATGCTAACATTCTTACAACGTTCCGTAACAGTACATCAACTTGTAGCTAACAAAATAATTGCTCAGTAACAGTCGAATGAGGTTGCTAACAATGTTCCGGTAATTATGCTGGGAACTCTCTACTGCCATAGCGAAAAACGGTTATTATGAGGATGCCTGGGATGGCAGAAGCTAAGGTTAGCTTTTAGCTTCATAAAAGAAAAGCTTCTACAGCTGAGATAATTTTATACTACCAACCTCAGGCACGATCCTTGGAGCACGACGGAATAAACCTTCATCATGATAGCACGGCACTTTAGGAATCGGGTCAAAGGCCAAAGTATCGTACTCAATGGCTATATCCTCAATGCTCAATGGGTTAAACACACCAGCTTCATAACAAGTGAAAGAAGAAAGTAAATCTCTAGTTCTAAATAAGATATCTTTGAGATCTAGCCAATCTGCTAACAGCGGAGAGACGCTTTGTACATAGCGTAGCAAGCGAAACTGAGACGCTCTCAGTACGCAAATGCTTACAAATAATCAGTCGTTAAACTAACTTAACATCCAATTAGCCGTTAGAACCAACTTCATATAGACCGCCTTACAACCATGATCTCTCCAGACTGTTTAAAGAAAAAAAATCCTGCTCAATCTACTTCAAGAACTATTTGTCCTGAGAGAATTTTCTATTTGCACAGTTGGCGAAATGTCAAAATTCTCAGGAGCCTAGTATGACAAATTTTATACTATTTCATGCTCCTTAATTAATCGCAATGTCACTTACAATCTCCATTAACTCCACCATATCTAGAGATTAGTTACCTGATATCCTTTAAGCAAATTAAGCTCCGGTTACAGGTGTGACTCTCGCAAGTAAAATGACATTAAAATTTCCTCAAAAACGGCGATTTCACGTTTACTGTTGGCTCTTTTAAGGTGTGAGAAGTAAATGTTTTTCAGCGCATTCGTTGAATCTAATGCTTTCCGTGTGCTATATGGTTATCATGCCAAAATTTTACTATACATATTATGGGCATGTCTTAAAAATGTCCAGAGAATGGTTTCGAAGGGAAGACTCGATCACGGGCCCGTGAGTGCCGGAATTGCTTTCACGTCGAAACGAATGAAATATTCTTAGTCATTTGCCTTTTTTGTCCCCTTTTGGTGCACACTGCTGGCCACGGGAACGGGCGATCATATTTCCCAGTTTCTGAAGGCCCAACGGCCGCTGAAATTTCCTCAAACGAGGAAAATCTAACAATTATCACGATTACTTTGCCACAGTCGGCCATGTCACAAGGCAGATGACACATGTGCAGTATCTACCTTTCAGCATTTCTGACTAAAACAATAGCTATTTCTGTACTAATTACGGCGCCATAGTGACAGCCGCTGTTTAGATTATCATCCTTACCTCACTGTCCTTGTTAACTTAGGTGTAATTTTGACAAACTTGGCGATGTATCAGCACATTCCGGGAAATTACACAACCAATTCTCACTGTGATCACGTCATTTGTAAACAGTAAAATGAGCTTCCCTTTGGACCACGAATAATAATAATAATAATAATAAAGATAATAATAATGAAATAATAATAATAAAGATTATAAGATTCTCACCTTTGTCCCGCAGTTTATGCTTATCATATAACTTGAAATGAGATAACTGCCCTCTTTATTCTTCTCTGTAAACAGTTGCTCCAATGCATTTTGTTTTGAACGACTGGCGTTACAGATTACTGATTTTTAGGTAACAAAGAAACTTACTAGAATATAGTGTCTTCCTCGTTGTATATTTTCGTGTTCAGTTTCTCATTAGCTTCAGTATCCTTCCCAATAATCCTGTTTATTAATGAATTCTCTAACGTTAACTGTATCAATACAGTGGGAGGCTGAGCAACCAGAGGAGAAACTTATAGAACAGCATCCTAATGGAGACCGCATCGCCACCCTCATGTTCTATGTAAGTACATTTATGTTTCTGATGTTATTTAGAATTCTGTATTTTGAAATTTGTGCAAATTTCAGTGGGATAGTTCTACGTACGTGGAACTATCTAAATGATGTTTTTCCAAAGGAAATAATTTGCAACCCTTGTGTAGGGCGTTACGACCCTTGGGTATATGATAAGCAGGGGTCAAGTCCAAGGTCTGACCATCACACAAAAGGGTCGTTAAGTGTTTTGGGGCTGTGTACCGTCTTCTCTAAAGTGTTAAGAACCATTAAAATTTTTCAAGATTTTTTTTCTCTTCCTTCCATTACTGTCCTTATGTAACAGTCCACTCGAACTACTGGGAACTTGGATCATTGATTCTTTTGACTACACTGACCGGTATGGCAATATATGGTTCTAATATATTTAAGCCATACTTGGATCAAAGACATATTTCTTAAAAAATGAAAATTTTGTAGTGATCAATTTGTAGACTAGTTGAACATTATAAGGTTGTATTTCATGTTAATACAGACAGGTTGTATAGCGAGGCTGTACTGGTGTTAAATACAAAGGTTGTACTGATATTAATACAAGTGGGTTGTATATGTACTGGTGTTAACATACACATATACGCCATACAGTACATAGGACATACATTGCTTCACCAGATGAACGATGTAGAGGAGGGCGGGCGGACGGTGTTCCCGCGTGTGGGCGTGGGCGTTGAGCCGAGGCGTGGCAGCGCCGTGTTCTGGAGGAACCTACTGCCGTCCGGGCGTGGCGACGCTCGCATGCTGCACGCCGCCTGCCCTGTCCTCCGCGGCACAAAGTGGGGTTAGTTTCTCCCCATCCACTCACAACCGTATTCCCTCCTTAATATTTTCTTCCTTGAATTAATCCTAATCTACATTGATCTTTTCCAGAGAGTTGGCTGCTTGTGTGTCCCCAGCATCAACCAGAACAACGAAATAGCGTAAAAGCAACTGCGTCATTTGTGCAATAACATTTTTCTTCTTTCAGTGAGCAACAAGTGGATCAAAAGCCATCCTCAGCTACACCACATACCTTGCCTACCTTTGTCCTAACAAGGCGGCAGTGCTCAGCAAGATCGACCAACCGCTGTCGGAGTACCAACTTTCCAACAATCAGCTTCACCTGACAACGCATCACAATATATGTGTCTACATTATAACAAGGTCCGAAATGGAATTACAAAATTACAATTGCTTCTTGTATTTACAATACAAATTGCCTATTAGATTAGGAAAATAAAAATAAACTGTTGAATGTGGTGATGATGTTTAAGGTAATTTGAGAGGAATAATGGGGAACAGACGAATACATAAAGGGCTTTAAATGTTTTATATTTTGAAAATCGGAGTAAAATCCGAACTAAAGTTCTGGGTCTTACGCCAATCAAATCCCTGCATGCTGGGAAACGGTTGTATAAAGTAAAAAGAGTGATGTAATTCACCTGACCCTTAGGGAGCAGGTCAACATTTCAAGTTATGAACCAAGTTCTAGATTAAAGCTTTTTATGAGTCATACCTAAAGCAAAATCCAAATTGGAGTTAGGTGTTTTATGCCATTCAGTTCTCCAGATGCTGACAAACAACTACATTAAAGTATATGGTTGCATGTATTTGACCATATCTTCACTAAATCATGATGTTGACTCCTGACCATGGACAGATGGATGAATGGATAGTGGAAAATGACAGGGGGTAGCAATCTCTTTCAGTATTGCATGGTATGCAGTTGACTCAAAGAAGAATTAATGTTTGCTTAATATATAACTTCTCTTTCATTATACCTCAACTCATATCTATAATATTTTGTTCCAGTAAGAAACTCACCCCACTCTTCGGTTTGCTACTGCAGAAGTCTTCAGTCTGCCCAAACCAAACACACCTTCCTAAGTGCTTTCAACAAAATGTATTCCATAATTTTTTTGCATCCTATGATACTGGTTGTCTTTCCTTCATTATTTCACCACTCCTATAAATTTTCTTAACCTAACATCATGGATCCTCTCAACATGATTAACCACATCAAGGTCTTTTGTATAGTTTATTGCTACTTTTATCTCATACATGAATACTGTTTCCTGTACTGGAAGTTACACTCACCCTCTCTCCATCCCCATGCATATCACTGACTCAGTCCCATCCCCTCGTGTCATCAGCTTCTTAGAAGTACTTCCATTGATTTAACACCATCTGATTTTGTCATATGGCATCCTCCTGCATCTCTCATTCTCTCACTTTTCTCCTTTCTTTTCACCCTTCCTTCTAATATTGCTTCTTATTTTCAACAAAACTTTTCATTCAACTCCTTCCAATATCTTCATCTGCTCTTTCTTTCCTTTATCCTCCTCTTTACTTTTTCATTTACACTCCTCTTTCATCCTGTCTCTAACTTTCCCTGGCAAATTTGTCTGCAGACTACATATATACTTCCTTCTTGGAACTGAATGACTTCTCAATCTCTCCATTTTACCAGACACAGCCACCTCTCCCTTTTGCCCTTTTCACTTTCCTGCTACACACATCCTCTAATGCATTACCTATACTCTCCTTGAAAAAGGACATCATCATCCTTCCTGTCTTCACTCTCTGTTAAACATCCATGTTCATTTTCTTTGTAATATACACTTTCTGTTCTAGCACGTTTGAGAACAAAATACTTCATACCTATGTATTCAGTGCTGAGTACTGGATTATTCAGTTATACATGTTTTCTGAAAGTCCCATCAATATCAAAGGCATGTATATTTTACCCTGGTTTAAGACAATAACGAAGAATTTGCATTTTATTTAAAATAATGGTTAAAAAATATTCTCTCATCCTCTTATTTGTATTGTTACTCAGAAATTAGCATCTTTCAACTAGTCCAAGACCCAGTAGTAGGTAAAATTAGGCCCAGCAGACTATCAGTGCAATATCATTTTCACAGGTACATGTTATGTGTAAATATGTTAGGTCCACAATAACAACAGTGAATTTGTTGTAATCCTGAGAAGCATATCACTTAATAATACATGTATCTCTCTATATCTCTGACACCCGTTCCCTCGGGGAACTCCCATTAAGGGGTGGCCACGCCAAAAGAGTCCACTTATCACTGATAGTCAAGGGCTCAATGAAACTATTTCTTCAGACGAACTTAGATTTCTACAGCCTCATCATAAATCATGCAAATTCAGTTTAGACACATTTCCTTAATACAAGTAATATATATATCATGTGTATGTGTGTGTATGTATGCATTCCTCAATACATATAAAGGTCTGATGAATCTGTCAGTAGTATCTACAACAAGGATTACCAAACCTTTATGTGAGCATCCCCCATAATTTGTGATTTGTAGCATTTATGACCCCGAGCAGCCTTCGTTACAACTGTCTCAACAACAGCTCAAGACTCCTCAAAACAAACTTTCTAGTTTGGTAGCCCTGATCTACAAGATAAATATAAAATGCAAGTTAATTACTTGACTGTTTTGTACTATTTTAAAAAGCATTTTTTTACCTAATCCAGAAAAATATTTCATTTGTACAGTGTACTATGTTCTTTGGTAATTCACATGCAATTAACCTGCAACTTTTACCATCATGGCATACAAAAGTTTTGCACTGTCTCTAAATACTACTACAAAAATATAGGTTTTGAAAACTGAAATACCTTTTCTCTCCAAGTCAAGTGTCCTGCAAGCATGAAGGATCCTATTTGATATCTCTATAAATAGCAGGGTTAGGACCTTCCAACCCTCAGTACTTCTATTGAAGAAGTGCTGGTCTTCCCCACTTGTCACTAAACACTTAAGCATGTACTGTAAAGGAAGATCACTTATTTTGGGCCAACCTTCAGTCAATCAGAGACCACCACAGTGATGATGTCATCAACTATGTAACTCCCAGTAGCTCTCAAAATTAGCATATCACAGGCATCAACTCAAAAGTTGTCACTGTTGATAAAGATAAAGGTTTCTTGACAAAAAATGAGAGGAAATCAGTACAACAAGAGAAGACCGGGAAATATTTCATATGGGACTTCCTCAAAGAGGAAAGAAGAAAAAAAAACTTCCAGTGGTAATTTTGAGGCATACTGGAATCTATCCCTTCCAAAGGAGGAATACCCAGGGCCACACAGGGATGATCCACAATGTTTCAACTAAGATACTGTCCAATAAAGGTGGTAGATGAGTGCCAAAGACTCCTTTTCTTGATTTCCTCCAACAACAGATTTCTGATAAAGGATAAGGCATGAAGCTCAGGCTAAGCCAATGAAACAAAGTTTGAGAAGGGCTAATGGATGTATAGAGGGAAAAAGATGAATTTACTTCCAATAATCCAAACCAAGGAGAGTATCTGATGCAGCATCCCCAAGTCTAAAATTGGAGATATATCTGGTCCCCACTTAACGGGGATGTTGTTCTGAGAAATCATAACTTAGTGGAACAATGGTTAGCGATTCATATCTTACCATAGGATTCAACAAGATAACAGGTGTTGCTTTCCTGAGGGAGGTTACTCAACCTATGCTGGCACTCACCCATGGTTCAAAACTGTATTGCAGCTTTACACTACAGGAACACTGTTCTAGTTCCTAACTCTTTAGGAACTTCCCTGGTCTGAGGCACAAACACTTAAAGCCTAGATAGGAAAACAACCAAAACACAAGGGAAGGGGAAGAAATAAGAGAAAGGGAAGAAGCCTGTAAGGGGGATGGGTGATTGAGGGACATAACTAAGTCATACACCAAATTGCCATTCACTTTTATAATCCCCAATCTTATCATATTTAACCCACATAAATTATTTCTTCATACAACAACCCATCTTGCTTGATATTTTCCAACAGTATACCAAGTATACACATATTGAAAAACTATTTTGTTGTCTAGCGTACAAAGGTCCACCAACGAAAACATTAATAAATATGCTGTATATGATAGGTGGTAACAGTTTATATAAATACACAATCTAAAATAATATACAGTACATACAATATATATTTATAATGCATGATCGCTGTTTCCCGCATTAGCGAGGTAGCGCCAGGAAACAGACAAAGAAAGACCC
>JAUUDW010190608.1:2939-14508 GCA_032361385.1 Panulirus guttatus | reverse complement strand
GTGACATTTCGTCTGGCATATGATATCAGAAGTCATCTTCGGCGCTATGCCTCGCAGACATCAACATGCCAATCAAATTACGAAAACTGGATCAACTTTAGGGATAAAGAATAACAAACAAGGTTCACTGATTCATTTATAGTAAAGCAAAATATCATTTCATGTGCGACTCTAACAAAAGGCATAGCCCATGTCTACTGCCTTGACAAGGTAAAGATTTGTACAGTACATTTATTTAGTTAATGAGATTCATTATCTTTTTATGCACTAATAGGGCGTATCATAAGTGGGTGAAAATAACCCAATTTTATTACGTGTGTCATTATGTTTGAAGCAGAATTTTTACGGAATAGAAAATATCCTTTATGTTTTGGCAAGGATACAACAACGTCATACAAAAAACCTGAAATTATTACTTTTTCCAAAGCTATTATATTTTACGAAGAAAAATCCATTCATCTCATTAAAAGCATCAAAGAGGTGTATTACCATTTTCTATGACCCCACAGGCAATACAACTAGTGACGCTTATGACATAAACATGACGCTGCACTACCTTACATTCCTGGGAGATGAGCCGTATCAACATACACTCAGAACTATCCTTCGAAGCCAAATATTTCTTTCCTTACCTCTGAAATTACCGTCGAGGGTTTAGTTATTATGTGGCGTTACTAATGTCCCCTCTAACAGAAGGAAAGCAACAGAACCTCACTAATTTGACTATAATCCCATCGCCTGAATTCTTGACGCGCATTAGCGTCCCACAAAGGAGCGAGGAACTCTCGACACATGATTTGTCTTTCATGAAGCAACTGAACTCTCAATGCATTTCAGTGCTTCATGAAGCCCATGTGATCGTTTCAAACGAATCTGTGCGAGTGCTTTATCGCCCGCAGTAGGGCACCCTAATCTACATACAAAAAGAATCCCGAATTAGTCAATAAAGCTGCCAGGGAATCGGGAAATGTAAAGCACTGGTGCCAAGAGCAAAACAAGAGAGTGGTGGCAACATTTAGTTTAAAACATTTTCCAGCTTGTTAACACCAACTATAGAATCAATCTTACGTACTAATGCCTCATCAAAGTTTCTTTAAATTGTGCGTCAATTTAATCCTTAAACATACAACACGAAACCACTCCATACAGGAGAACCATGAGTGATCGTATAATCGAGACCGCCCCACACAAAACATCGGACACACAACTGCAATCTACTTAAAGACCAAACGAGAAGTGTTAAAGCAAAAGAAAAGACCAAATCTATTGCAGTATAACGGTCAACCCTGCCAATCACCACGAGAGTCTGTCCCGCCTGGACCTGCTGAGACACATGAACTTTTACCTAAAGAGACCTTCAGCCAGAAGCCAGACGACTAGAATTTCAGCTAGGCTCCAGGTACTGGCATATCTCCGGACACATGGTGGCACATCGCTACTTCTCTTTGGAAACCAAATGTAGACTACCTAAGCCGCAACTGAATTTTTAATTAAGCTTACAGCGACCCAATAGTTTACCGTCGTAAGGATTCAAGACGACCACAGTACTCCAAAGACCCACAGCGCCCACAGTACCGTAAAGACCTATAACGTCCACAATACTATAAAAACCCATCACACCCACAATATTCTAGACTCATCATGCCCACATTACTCCAGAGATCCATCACGCCCACAATACTCTACAGACTCATAACGCCCACAATGCTCTGAAGACCTGTCATACCCAAAATAACCTAAAAACTCATTACGCCCACGATATTCTAAAGATTCATCACGCCAAAAACTTTGGAAAATACAATATAGACAGCGTAGTGCAGCTGTCTAAAATAATGCGCTACACACAAGCTAAATTTCTTTTACGATAATCACAACCCAAACGAGTTCCTGTCCAACAGCTAATTTTTGGAATTAAACACTTAGCCTCTGTCTGATCACCTGTTCCTTTTGTTGGAGTCCAGCTGCGTACATACATCACTGCACAGGACCAGAGAACTGCTCAGCTATCATACGTCCAAGGGTTCCATGCCGACCGCATCGATTCAGTAAAGTACCCGAATTCCTTGAAAGAATCAAGGGATCTACAACTGTACTCGTTATAAGGTGACGCGAGAAGTACATCACAATGTACATGTGGAAGATACTGAAATGGTCCCTAACCTACTTGGGAAATATTTCACGTCTAGAACAACAGACTGGAGAGAAGGTTCTAACTCAGGGCACTGGAAGACAGAAATGTTCTAGGAAACATGAAGGAGAATAGCATTACTGGTGATCACGTCCGCTTAATATATTTACAGCCACTGAACACACGCGACATCAAAGGAAGACGCCTGGGCTTTAACATCTAACTGCCTCCCTCCAATTTGTATCAGACCAGCCAGGTTGTACAACGTATTAAAAACTATCCATCTACAGCATCAAAGTCTGGTAGACCAGGTTTTCACACGGAAGTTTGGTCCCAAACCGACCATTGGAGGAAGAGGACAAACTTCGAAACCAGGAGTATATGGTCAGCCACTAAAACGACAGTACCGTGCGGGTGTTTTGATATAATGTCATCACAAGTAAGATAATACTTCTATATACGAACAATGGCAGACACATTCTGTAGATCAAAATAAGATCCACAGTTGTGACAGCGATGTTCTGTAGACCAATGTAACAGTTCTTCATCTGGATCAGTTATCTTACTTTACAGTTACATTTTCGTCGTACATTTACACGGCGTCTTCACAGCCGAATTGAGGCGTGTTTTCTTACAGCAAACAGAAGTTGCTGAGAGTTTAATGGAGCTTGTTACTTCTGAGGCCAAGAGCACTCCAGCGCACTGGAAAGCTTAGTACCATGCACTCCATGGAACAACTGGAACCCTCGCTGCTTACAGGACACCTGGAAGCCCTGATGCTCAGGGTACACCTGAAAGCCTTGATGTTCATAGTAATGCTGAAATCCCTAATGAATACGGGACAGCAATAAGCTTTGTCGTTTATAATAGATGATAACTTTATCGTTTATAGGAAATCTATAAACTTTATCATCCAGAGGACAACTGAAACTCTTAACGTTAATAGGACAGGTTAAACCATTAACGTTAACAGGGCAGCTTAAACCATTAACGGAAATAGGACAATTTAAACCCTTAACGCTAACAGGAAAGCTTAAACCCTTAACGTTCATGAGACAGATTAATATCTAGTTGTGTACTAGACATTTAAAAGCTTTGCTGTCTAAAGACGTAACTTTCTCTTATTTTAATGTGTTCAGCTTCTTACACACCACTTCAAAATTTCATTGTTAATCATGACAGCAAAACAAGCTAATTACTGTAACTTACACATGTAACTGCTTACAGAAACTTCCTGTATCCTATGCACCTAAACTGCCAAGAGGAACATCCTGTAACCTACACACCTATACTGTGTACAGAAACTTCCTGTAACCTAAACTGACCTCAGGAATTTCCTTTAAGTTACAAACCTTCACCGCCTACAAGAACTTCCTGTAACCTGCACTGCCCACGGGAACTTCCTATAACCTACATACCTTCACTGTCCACAGGAGGTCGAAAAACTAAAAAATTCATGTCACAAATTCTTTTTTGAGACGAGCAGATCTGGATGTTTAAATAACGGCAATCTACCTTCTTACAAACTGGCCACAGTCGAAATTTCATGCAGGCATAAACAGCCTAGAAGTACTTAAGGCAGCTGTTACCTTTCATACGTACAACTGTGAGTTAGACTTTAATTAGGACATCAAGGAGGTATACAGGTAGTGAGTAAGTGAGCTTGTTAGAAAGACTACCAGCATTATGGGATACAATACAGTCATATTTCATTCATCAGAATGTACAGTAAAATTACTATTAGAGTTTGAAGGAAACCTCTTCTGCTTCGATTTGGGCAACGTTTCTTCAGAAAAAAATTCCAAATCATGCACATTATTTAATGAAGAAAAAATATCACACATATCTTACTTTAAAGTACCTAAAATAAGTTTTGCATTCCAACCCCCTACCACCCTTCCAGCAGCTCAGTCTACGACCAAGACCAATAGCAAGGGACTGGTCGATCGGGCTGTTTCTTCCTACGGGTCTCCGTTTGTCGTGTCATGCAACCTGGCTGACAGAGAGCATCTATGAGGGAAAAATATTGTTTACCGGTAACCTGCAGGAGCTTCCCACGGCGCCCCCAGCATCTGCTAGCATAAGGTTAAACAGACGTGGCGGTCCTTTGGTTTTTGTCATTTTACCTTGTGTCTCCTATGGCATCCCTGCTCCTCACCAGGTTTCGTATACACATTCTACCTCTTCTGTCAGTCCTAGGAAGGAACTATCTTTTAGTGCAGGTCATTGGTCAGGCCTTTCAGCATTTTCCATATGTGTGTTAACTCACTTCTAATGTTTTACGTTTACGAACATAATTCATATATTTTGCTGCATGAACGAAGGATCTCTGACGTGGTTCTAGATCAACAATTTCTCCGGCTGACTGCGGTGGTGTAGGAACACATCAGTATTCTAGTCGGGGAGAACAAGTGCTTTGAATAGTTGTCATCACTGGTATTGCTTCACTTGTCTTAAATTTCCCAGTATCCAGTCTGTCGTTAACCTGACAACTTGACCGTTCCTTTGACAGGTTCCCTTGAGGCGAGGACATCCGACACCATCAATCCTGGACCCTTGACACATTACCCTCGTGCTCTCATCACATCTTGTTCCAGATTTGTAATCATTATGAGGCTTGACTTCCTCGCTCCACTCGTACCGTCGTGAAATAGTTGGATTTTCTTCTTCCTGAAGACCATATTTTCGATTTCCCACTAAAAGACTTGACCGACATCTGCTTGCAGGTTTTCAATGTGTTCACTCGAGAAGGTTGCCACACTATACCCAGTATCTTCCACAACTGATGACAGGTAGCTATTTACGTGTTGCTCTCTCTGTAACGTAACACACAATCTTTTAAAACATGTAGTAACTACAGAAGGGACCAGGTTACTGGGGCTTCACTAACGCCTCACTATGTCACAAGCGTTTTACTAGGTCACTATGAGCTGACGAAACCTGTTCACAAGGACCTCACTAGGTTACTAACTTTACTAGGTCACTAGGGGCAGGGGAGACCAGGTCACCAGGACCACTCTAGGTCACTAAGGCCAGGAAAGACTCGGTCACTTTGACAGGGAGAGACCATGTCACTATAGCCTCCTAGATTTCCTTGAAACCATTCATTATGGCAACGTAAATTCTTTTACGGCGGCGCATAATGTAGCCATCAGTCGTCAGCTGAGAGTGGGTGCTGGAGGGGAGGGAAGGCCCGGCTGCCGCAAGGACTGTGGAGAAGGAATGACGTGCCGGCTACTGCAGAGACAGCAGGGAGAGAGCAGGGGAAAGGGACACATTAAGAAGGGTTCATAAGCGAGATATAACACAGAAGATAAATATATCAATGGGGAAGATGAATACACAGCTTGAGAGAAACACTGCTTGCCAATTGCCCCGACACCCTAACACTGCGGGCAGTGTAGAGTGTCGCAGTTACACAAACCCACACGCAGTGTAAGGTCGTAATCACACAAGTCTGACCCAATGGAGATGAATTCTCGCCGAATATGACCTTCTCTCTAAATGAAAAAGGGGAGTCACACACCACAAGCAATGTGCCCCTCATAACATGCTGTGGGACCTGACAAGAGCATATAAAAAAAAAATCTAATGATGAAAGAGGGAGATTATATCGTAGGAATGACACAGAAAACATACATGCAAAGAAGCTAAGAGATTAAGAAAAAAAAATAAGTGGAAATTAGTGAGATAATATAGACATCAATAGAAATAGAAGAGGCAACATGGGGAGGGAAGTGACAAAAGAAGGTGGAGGACTAACACAAAGTCAAACAGTATCAAGATATGTACTGGAAACACATAGATTGGACAGTTCAAGTGTAGTGTATGGGAAGCAGTGTAGATTTCTGCACCCAACCCAGATAATGTCACAACTTGCTTCAAAAAGGCAAATATTTGGGGGAGGTGCAGGTTCTATCACCAGGAGATGTACAGGTCGTCATAAAAAGAACGATACTAGTTTAACGTGACTGTCTGGCTCAGCAGGTGATACCACGAGATGAAGAACTAGAACAACACGATAACCAACGGTAACACGAGCAAATGATCCCGATAAATCTTTAATTATAAACATGAGAAAAGAGGAAGAATAGAGCGATTCCCTTCGTTGGGCTGTTCAAGGGACAGATAACGTACGTCACAGTACTACAGGACCTAAGCCTTCACGAGACATAACAAACGAGCAGACTAACTGAAAACCTTTTAAAAACTGCTGCCTCCTCGCCCACACTATGGTTCACTTCAGCTCTAATAGCTCCATTTACTGCCATATTCCCTCCTATGTATCTGATACTCTCCACAATCCTCTGGTTCTCTTCACACAAACTCACACTCCAAGAAACTTGCTTCTTTCGCTGCTAAACCTAATAACCTTACTCTTACTCACATGTACTCTCAACCTCCTCCTTTCACACACTCTCCTAAACTTAGACACCAGCTTCTGCAACGTCTCACTTGAATCTGCCACCATCGCCATATTATCAGCAAACAGCAACTGACTCACCTCCCAGACCCCCAGACCGAGCAGACTGCATATCTGACCCTGTAATCCAAGACCCCTACATTCACCTTCTTCACCATCCCATTAATAAACAGATTAAACAGTCATGGTGACATGACACACCCCAGCCGCGGCATCATCCAAGAGCATGAATCGTATGGTACACAACTAACAAATTACCATACTGATATAACAAGAAGATTGAAACAGGGATCCAAAATCACAGCCTTTACAGAAGAAGGAAGGCGTGTGTAGGTAAGTATAGTTAAATGGTGTAATTTCCTAAAGATGTGATGAAACCGTTATTTATCAAGCATGGAAGTTTTTTAACTTTTCAGTGTTGTACTAACTAACCTAAAATTCGTCAGATAAGAAACCACAGTAATATGCAATACAGTTAAGGAAAGTAAAATCTTATCTTAATATTGGAAACTCTCTTCTAAATATAATCCTTTCAGGAGATTTCAGCTCTCCACACATATGGAAATGGAAAAGCAACATCTTAGCAGACCTTCACCAGAAGTAAAAGGGATGAAAAGTTCAATACAAAGAAAGCAATTTTATAGACTGTGGTATATAATTCTCTTTTGGTCAGAAGTTACCCGTTCGAGACAGTGTGGAGAAAAAACAAAATAATATGCAGTATATATTTTCACGAATCACGAAGACTTATGTGTGTTACCACAGTTTTAACCACGATGTTTGATCACAACCGGAGTGAGTAAAATGTGGATAATTACTCCCCACTGCACTGCAAACACACCACAGCACAACACACGCCACCACAGCACAACACAGCCACCACAGCACAACAAACACCATCAGGAAAATTTATTAAGCGAATGTATTCAAAAAATAAAAAAATAAGGTAGAAAGCTATAAACACTACAGCACGCTAACAACGTCGACAAATTACCACAGAACCACTTCAAACTTGCACTGAATTCTGTTGAGCCAGAACAGGTCAATGAGGTAAAGGATTTGGGTGTAATAATCTCTGGTGACTTAAAGCCAAGCAAGCAGTGCACCGAAGCAGTGGAAAGAGCGAACAAAATATTTGTATTCACAGGAAGGACTTTCGAATCTAAGTTTCAAGAAATCATCCTCACTCTACGTACAACACACTGGAGCATCCTCATCTTGAATACGGTGTTCAGTTTTGGTAACGCTAACTGAGGAAAGACATAAACAAAATGGAGAGAGCACAGAGACGAGCTATCAGGATGATTCTCGGCCTGAGAGAGAAATCTTATGAAAGCCGACAAAACAAATCAAATCGAAAAAATGAGTTAGGAAAGGTTGACAAAGAGGATATTTGTGTCAGACGAGGAGGGAACAAGGAGAACGGGGAGACCAAATTGGAAATGGAAGGATGGAGTGAAAAAGATATAGAGCGATCGGAGCCTGATCATGCAGGAGGGTGAAAGGCGTGCACGGGGTAAAGTGAACTGGTGTATTGGACGGAACTAGGGGATGTAAAGCGCCTGAAGCAAACCATGGAAAGGTCTGTGGGGCCTGGATGTGAATAGAGAGCTGTGGTTTGAGTGCATTACACCTGACAGCTAGAGAATGGATGTAAGCGGATGTGGCCTTTTTTCGTCTGTTTCCCGGCGCTTCTTCGCTATCGCAGGAAACGGTGATCAAGTATGAAATACATAGTACAGACAAGGCGCGGGCAAAACATACCCCAATCAAGTTAGTGCCTTGTAAACCACTCATTGAGGTACTTATGGATACTATTGTGTTGTGCCGTATGTAGGCACACACGGACACACTAACACACATACACAAACACACACACACACACACATACAACAACAACAACAACAACAACCACAGTAACAACGATAACAACAATATTACTGTAACTATTCATAATCTAATGTATCTATCTCTAAGTGCATAACGAATGAACCACAATATTACTTTAAAACTTCCTGTACATCTGTCACTGTGGCTACGTAGATGTACCTCAATCATGTGCATGTCCAAAGCGTGGAAATACCCAGCCCCACCTTGATCTTGAGCTCTTTCATAAGTTAACTAGTGATATTTCAACTGTGTATCTTCAGCCGAAAGGCTGCCTAATTTCAAAAAACCGTTCATTATCATTATTATTATTCTTATCATTATTATCATTATTATGATTATCATCATTATTGCTTACTATTATCAACATTATTATAATCATTATAATAGTTAATCTCATTATTATCTTTATCATTATTACACCCTACAGTCACCATCGCAACACAGCGTTGGGAAATTCCTCTGTCTGTCCCTTCCAGCTCTCGGCTCCCCTCCCTGTAGCCTCCCAACATCCCCTTCCCGCTCCCCTCCCCTTCCCTGCCCCGCCAGTTCTGCCACACCCACCCCTGCAACAAGTGTTGGGGGCGGGGAAAGTAGCCGTCCTGGGAGACGCAGTCAACCCTTCGCCACACCCAAGCTCATGTCAAGATGACGCCGCTCTAAACAATTCAATTATTTCCCAAATGTGCTTCCCACCAAACAATTCTCTCAATCCAATTCCCAGCTTCGACTTATTGGGCCACAGCCCCTAGGGACCGCCCACAATGTGTGTGTGTGTGTGTGTGTGTGTGTGTGAGACAAGGTCAGGAAGGGATGGATCAGGTTCGGATACGGTGGATAAGGTGGTACCACGGTGAGGAGAAGGTCGAGCTGTAGTGGTGGTGGTGAAAGAAAGGTCGAGCTGTGGTGGTGGTGACGAAAGAGTTGAGTTAAGGAAGCGCTGATGGGGAAGGTCGAACTATGTTGGTGGTTAGGGAAAGGTCAAACTGTGACGTGAGGAAAAGGCCGAACTGTGGTGGTGGTGGTTGGAAGGGGTATTGTGGTGGTGGTGGTGGTGGTTGGAAAGGGTATTGTTGTGGTGGTGGTTATGGGAAGGGTTATTGTGGCGGTGTGGTGGTGGTGGAGCAGGCACCACCGTGGTAGTGAGAGGAAGAGTGGAGGATACGGGGTGGGAGGAGCCGATGTGGCGATGAGCAACGTCACGTGATGTGACAGTCACAAGAGGGGGGGGGGATTTTTTTTGAGGGGATGGGGAAGGGTTATTGTGTGGGTGACGGGGGGAGGGGAGTAGTGGTGACGAGGAGAGAGTTAAAGGGGTTGTTACAGGAAGACGGATCATGTTGTAGTGCCGGAAGACGAATACCACGAAGGTGACGGTGTTGAGGTTATGTGTATTGTGGCAGTGACGGGGAAGAGAAGTATTGTGGCGGTGACTGGAAGAGATGGGTATTGTGAGACGTGAGGGGAGGAGCGCTTGTGTCACTGAATTGAGAGAGTGCTGTGGCGTGGGTGGTGTGGTGTGTTGGAGGGCAGGAGGATAGGATGGGTTGGATGAACGTGGTTGAGCGAGATGGCAGCACAGCTGGCGAGGGATGACAATGACTCTCACACAACGACGATATGACCTCTGGGTATGATGGCCTGGCCCTTGACCTTACCCTTGAGAATCGGATCAAAGGCTAGGCCATCATAACTATGGGTTGTGCCGTCCGTCGTGCTGTGGTAGAGACGGTGTTTGTGGTGGTGGTCCAGTCCAGGGTCTGAGGGCGGCGCGGCGGTCTGATGTGGCATTAATGATCATCCTCCCTCGGTGACGCCGTCGTTCAGCTTATTATAATTCCCGTTACACCAGCCGCATGCGGGAAGCGTCCTCCACCCCCTCGCCTCCCCAACCTTCCCTCCACATCCGCATCCTCCTCCACCCCAGACCTCAACACTCCACCCTGCCCCCACAACAATACAAGCTGTTACACCTACCCACCCACCATGCCAGGAAAACATATCAGAACGCTGCAGACTTACGGTTTAATCATGATAACATCAACTATCGTATTTGCTCAGATTTACCAATACTGTCTGTCTCTGCTGGTTCGACATAACAGTAGTTCCAGAAGCAGTAGCAGTATCAAAAATCAGATCTCCCACAGCAACGTCCTCTGCGGAGTACACCCACAATAACTATCAGCCATAACATGCCTTACCAGACAAGACAGAGCACGTCACTATTCCTTCTACAGAATATCAGTTATAACGCGTGGGCGCTGGGCTGTGACCCCACACTAGGTTGCCTAACAAACGTCAGCTCTCGCTACCTTTTGACTAACAACGCGCACGTGAAGACCCCTTAACAAAGCCAATTACGGCCACCCCTCCTTATTTTTCTGGTTCTAGCTTGGGGGGGGGGCATCGGTGTTGCCAGGCTGTAGTGACTGACTTTCTTCAAGCTGCGTCACGACCTTAGAAACTGTTGCCCTACCATATGAAACTGTGGAAAAGTCTTCAAGTAACACGATAGCTTTTGCAGCATCTCTTTTTCTTCAGACATCTCACCACCACTAGGGAGCTATCTGGATGCCATCCACCTCTTCCAGGCCTCCCACTCGCCATCCACCACCCCTGGGCTTACATTCACATCCGAGCAGTTCTCGGTCCTCCATCCATTGCCACCAGATACCATCCATCATCCCTAGTCCTCTGGTACTCCGTCCGTCGCTGTCAGTCCCTTCGGACGCTATCTGTCACCGTAAAGTCCCTTGGGGCGCCATCAGTCGCCATCAGTCCCCTGGTACGCAATCTGTCGCCATCAGTCCCCTGGGATACCATCCGCCACCATGAGTCTCCCTAGGACGCCGCTATTAGTTCCTTATCGTTCATGGCCGCCATCGTCACACATCATAATCCACCCACGTGTGGCCACCAGGCTGCCATCCAATACATCACCGGCCGCCGCAAGGCTTCGTCACGACCAGCCATCCATCATAGGCGGGCCACCAGGCTGCTATTCATCAATAGCTAGCCACCAGGCTGCCATCCATCAACAGCCGGCCACCAGGCTGCCATCCATCACCAATGAGCCACCATCAAGACCGTCATCAACACCTCGGTCGGTGTCAGGCGTCACCAACGGTCTG